>UZAF01019197.1:0-11364 GCA_900617895.1 Haemonchus placei
GGGAGAAGTATACATCAAAGCAGGATGAGAAGAGTCGAACTAAGGTTTCTGACAAGAATTGAGGGGAAAGAAAATGATCAACAAAACAAATCCATTGAGCTCAAACAAGAAAAATTGAAAAACTAAATACAGGAAAAAGATGGAGCATGGATAATAAAGTGAAAACTTTGACAAAATCCTGATGTCAAACATAGCGGACGGAAATTACAGTTATATCAGTAGGTGAGCAAAAATGAGAACGGTAAATAAAACAGAGCGATCAAAAAACAGTGCAGAGAAATCTACCTTCGAAATCCCCTACACAATGGCTCCGCTTCACTGTTCAAGGCGTAGATGCCCCCTTATCATCACCATTATCCCCTTCTCGTAAGTAGGTCCCTGTTAAAGTGTGTGTTCATTGTTTAAAACCTTCCAGCCTTGTCTGATTGGAAGACAGAGGCCGATGATAGAGGCGGGCCTACCGTGTCTAGGCACCTCATTGCTTAAGTTCTTCTAACGCGAAGCGGAGAGCCGGTCAATATAAAGCCTCGTACAACTTGAATTTTATTTATTTATACACTCAACTGAGTGCGCCACAACTGCATAGTAACAAATTAACCATCCGTTGCCACAGTACAAGTGAGATTAGGAAGGGAGAGAGGACAGAAATACCGATCCCCAGAACTGCAATGAAATTACCGGAACATGATGAGATACTAAAGAATTACAAAAACCCAAGTTATTACATAAATAAGAGTGGTGAAAGCACACACGCCCACAGGTCGGACGTTTCACCCTCCCACCGCGTGGATGTGGATGGCCAGTGGGGGAGTGAAACAAGATACCGAGCATAACACATCCGCCCAATGTTAATCAACCAGTTTTCAATCTTTCAGTATATTAACAGAAATAGCTAAGATAGCAGTGAGTCCCTGAAAAGGCTCAAGCGCAATAAGATTGAGCGCTGAAAATGTAGTTGGAAGGAGGGGGAGAAAGGCCCTTTCAATCACTAACGGCTAGAGCGCAGAGAACTATGCTTGTTCTTAGAGATGCTCTTTAGCCAACAGAATATTGTTCTTTAAGGAGGGAAGGGACGTCGGGGTGGGATTGATGGGATATGTTTGGCAGAAACCTGAGATGACATAAAAAATTGAACGTCCAATTGGCTCACCCACCCCGGAGCTCCACCCCTTCCTGAAATTAGGTAAAAAATACACAGTTATAACATAAAAAAGCTGTGGAACATACCTAAGCACCATTACGGGCT
Organism: Haemonchus placei; assembly: GCA_900617895.1. Classification (NCBI taxonomy): domain Eukaryota; kingdom Metazoa; phylum Nematoda; class Chromadorea; order Rhabditida; family Trichostrongylidae; genus Haemonchus; species Haemonchus placei. The sequence continues at coordinate 1,247 of UZAF01019197.1, forward strand.
CGGCTACTCTTCCTTCTCTGCGCTCTAGCCGTCAACGATTCAAAAGGGCGCTGGCCCTCACCCCTCCCACCCCCCACCCCATTTTCACCGAATCCTGACCTTGACCGAATCGACACAACTGCGTGGTCCAATGGAACCAGCAACCAGCACTAATAAACTAGAAATTGAAAAACGCGATCTAACGGCAAGCACGGAATAACCTGCTCGCAGCCAACAGTCGCGACGCGGCCGCCTCTTTGTCAGCAGTGTTCAATTTTGCAATTTGAGGTCTCACACCCGTTTCTGACATGAGAAAACAGGCTTAGCGCTTGAGGACCTCTCATCTTCCTTCGAAGCTTCCCGTCCGATGAAATTTCCTTACCCAACTAGCGCTTTACTCTTCTCCAATTTCTCCACATTTTTTTTGTATGCATCGGCAAGTAATTTTAGAAACTCTGTCGTTTAGGCTTGTGTAATAGTAGCTGAAATCCTCACAAGATGGCTATGAATATCCCAAAGTCGGGTTTTAATCGCTTTATGAAAGAAGGAGCTCAGGTACGTTTTTCAGTAAGGTTTCTCTTACGTTGCAAAAGAGAAATACTCTTTTTTCAGCATTTTAAAGGAACAGAGGAGGCAGTACTTCGGAATATTGAAGCATGTGTAGAATTAGCTTCCCAATTGAAGTCCGCTTATGGTCCAAATGGTTCGTTATTTCTTTTTTTTTGCGGTAGCAGTATTTTACATAGTTCTGTTGTATAGCTGCAGTCTTATATTCGTTTAGGCATGAATAAAATGGTCATCAATCATATTGAGAAGCTTTTTGTTACAAATGATGCTGCTACTATCCTTAAAGAGCTCGACATCCAACATCCGGCTGCAAAGATCATAATCATGGCTAGCCAGATGCAGGAGAAGCAGGTTAGTTACACTGATGAAAGCGCATTTCCGTATTTTGGTGCGAGAGCATTTTCGCCAGAGGAATTGGCAATGGCGGTTTACTCTGTCGCTCGCCCTGCCATTTAGTCTGCTCACCACAACTTGTGTAACGGTTCGCTTTGAACTAACCGTACTCATGCGATATTTAAAGCGACATTCATCGATCATTAAGTTGCCCTTCCATATTTCAAGCCCTTGCAAAAAACCACTGAATGAATTAGGCTTGTCGTTCACCGAGCAGTTGCTGAAGATGGGAAGGTTGCCGTCGTGTGTGCCCGTCTGTTTTGTATCATGTCATTTCACCGTACGAGAAACTGTCTCTGGATTATTGTGTGTCAAAAGATTGCTCAGTAGCGTTTACATGCTTGCTAACCAAATCTTCGCTGTCCACGGATGCTGCAAACCTTTTACCCAAGAAATCAAGTCGGTGTGATCACGCTCATCATGTACATGATGCAGCCTACATTAGAAGACTACTTCTTGTGCCTTTTACATATACATGTACCTTTCAAAACTTGAACTGGAACACACAAAAGCAGCACCATTGATAACAGAAGAACCTTCAAGTCACAATATTTTGACTAAATTAGACCTACTAAAACCTGCCGGCTGAATGATTGACAAAAGAATGCTATGTTGGAAAAAGTAAAGGGAGGCTTCATTGGAGACTAAGGGGAATTTCTAAATAATAGACGAAACTGTTTACTGAAAAATCTAATATCGCGCTTAAAAGTTGAACGAAACTCGACTCTATATTTCCGAATAGTTCCTGAGTGAGTGTTAAGCTAATGACTGCCGCAAAGAAAAATTAGCTTCCATTATTTCAGGTAGGCGACAATACAAACACTGTAGTGATACTGGCCGCCGCTCTACTTGAACATGCTGCTCAGCTCATCAGCATGGTACATTACTCAATTCTATTGATTCTTTCCATTTCAGTTCTGGTTGGATTGATCGTTCAAAGGTGTTTGTTTCAAAGTCTCTTATTCAGGGCCTCACTCCTCAAGAAGTTGCTGCTGGATACGAACAAGCGGCTGATAAAGCCCTCGAAATTCTTCCAAGCTTGGTCATCAAAGAGGCAACAGATTTGAGAGACCTACCAACGGTGTGACTTCCAATAGTGTAGAACTTGTTTTATTGAAAACACGCAAGAGATTGTTTCCCCCTTGCAGGTGAAGAAACTTCTTCGTTCAGCTATTACCTCCAAGCAGTATGATAATGAAGAAGCCATCGCTGATTTGGTGTCCAAGGCTTGTGGTGTGTATGCTCAGGAAAGAAGATCCTTCATTTTTTCCTACTCAATCCCTTCTTTCTTTCAGTGCTCACAGTGCCGAAAAACAGCTTTAATTTCAACGTTGACAACATCAGGATTTGTAAAATCCTGGGATCCGGTGTTAGCACATCGATGGTGAGCTCCTTTCTCCAGATATTTTTCTACTTATTGAGCAACATTATTTTTCACTCTCTATTTTACATTTTAATGCTTGATTCATTTGGCACTTTGTACTTTTAGTTTAATGATTGCTTATCTTTCAAGGTTATGAATGGAATGGTTTTCAAACGCGGGGCCGAAGGCGAAGTGAAGAGCGTGCGCGATGCTCGTATTGCTGTTTTCACTTGCCCATTTGATCTGACTCAGACAGAAACCAAGGTTTTTTTTTGTTAAAGTATTTGATCAGTCTGTAGTCTCGAAGCAACCTTACTTTCACTATTAAAGTTGTAAAAATGAATTGCTCAGTTGCTAGGGGCTATGGGTTGTCATTAGTCTTCTTTTTTCGCCCTTACACCTTTTTCGTAATGAGCTGATCTGCCATCACCATATACATGTCATAATTACACATTAAATTCCCCAGTTTCCAATGATTAATAGCAATGCTTACCTAATCAAAAATGGGTGAGGCGTCTCCTCAGTGGTTCAGAAGCCTGTGAATGGTTTTAAGATACTGGAAACAAGGAAGTTCACAGATGACCAGTCCTCCTAAATCGGAAGTCAGGGGTCACCAACCACTGGTTATAACGAGTCATCAGAATACTAACTGGTTTCAATAGTTTATGAAGATTCACATAAAACATTAAAAAACGAAAAACAAATGAACCAAATGGTTCAGGCAGTCGAGCTTTACTTTATTTTAATCTTCGTGTGTATACTGTTGTATTGTTCAGGGTACTGTTCTCATAGAGAATGCTGAAGAGCTTATGGGTTTTGCAAAGGGAGAAGAAAGCGAGGTTGAAAGTCAAGTCAAAGCACTCTCGGATAACGGAGTCCAGGTAGGTTTGCAGTCAGTTCTCTTCGACAGCCATTGAGTTTTTTTTCAGGTTGTTGTTGCTGCTGGAAAGTTCGGTGATTTATATTTGCATTTCCTCAACAAATATAAAATCATGGGGGTTAGGTCAGTTGTCAGAATTTCACTTTCCACTATTTCTTTTTTCCGCCTTTTTTCCTTCAAATTTGTGTTTTTTGTCTTTTTTTTGTTTCGATATCATTAGATCGCAACTGTATCTGGCTTAAATATTTTTTGAGGTTAACATCGAAATTCGACTTACGCCGTTTGTGTCGAGCTGTGGGTGCACAAGCACAAGCAAGAATCGTGGGTGCCAATTTCAATTTCATTGTTTACAAACATTGATTCTGGACCATGTTCTTGCCAGTTTGTGAACTATTTTCTTTGTTGCAGTGTGCTCCTCCTGTTAATTTGCTTGGTACTTGTGACTCGGTTCGTGTAAGAGAAATTGGTGATGAGAACGTAGTGGTTTTTGATAACAAGGTATGTTGAAGAAAACTGGATCGTTGCCAATTTAAGTAGATTCGTAGAATTGTTTGCAGGGCGAACGAGGGAATGTAGCGACCATCATTATTCGTGGTTCAAGCCAGTCTCGCATAGATGATGTTGAGCGAGCCATCGATGATGCTGTCAACACTTATAAATGCCTTACGAAAGACTGCAAGGTTTGGTCCTTTTTACAATGCTTGCTGAAGATCTTATAAGCTCTGATTCAGTCACTTTTGTGCTGTGTTTTACTGGCACACATAATCTTGCAAGGAGTTTTTTAAAGGAGCTACATCTTCACACCAGTTGGAAAGACGAAAAACTGCTTTTTTGTACTTAGTCATGAAAAAATAACTAATCTTTGAAAAAGGGATGGCAACCACCTAGTGCAGTATGGGTATTTACAGTCCAGAAAAGATGAACTGTTGGTTCGTTCAAGCAAGCAAGTGAACGAGTAAGTCTCTTCATGTCTGGGTTAGTACTCTCGGCTAAAGGCTATAGAATGCTAGCGAGTGTCAGGATTGACGGGATAATTTCACTTCGAACAACATTATGAGAACCCATTTTCACAAGATCAAACTGACGTTTCACTCAATACAGCCTGGAATACCCAATCAACGTGCGCCAGAACCCCAACATCAGTCGACTGTACAGAGAAGAGCTGTAACGTTGAAAACAAAGCTCGTTCGAATTTTATGTCATGCATGTTTTCTTACCTGCCTTTGACATCTTTAAGTATTCAACGAGCTCTTCTCGCTCAGCTGTGGCGTTTCTAATGTATGAGTCACGCGACCGGAATGAAATCAACTCGACGCAAACGGATGTAGCAATGTTGCAGTAGTCTGACATTTGTTGTCTTTTCTCTTCTATGCAAGCAATTGCCTTTCTGACTAACGACTGCTTCGTTGAAAGAAATTCGGGGCGAGGACTCAGCGAGCAGTTACTTACTTAGAGTTGCAGAATGAGCCATGGCCATTTTTTTAAGCTATGTATAACCTTAACGCTTGTGAAGCAACTGAGAGAAGCATTCTCGTTAGACTGTCGTAGCGAAACAATTGTAGTGAGCTTGATAGTGCACTAACGCCGTATTATCCTGAATTCGTTCAGTAGCTCAGAAGAGATGCGCCATTACACAATTTAGTCAGCCTTCATTCATTGGTCTCCGGTTTAGGTGTATTTGATAGTTGGGCTCTCCCGCAAGATGCGAATATACTTTTTCCCCACATCACCTCCATATCGGTTATTATAATAACAGCAGCACAGCTCTAACTGTGTGAAAAGGAAAAAGGAACACTCTCGAAATTCTCGCAGGGCGCAAACGGGATACGATTCTGAGTTGCTCGTACTGAACGAAATAACTTTCCCTAATTCGGTAACAATTGCGTAATGGGAAATAAGGAACGATGATTTTGACCCATATGCTCAATTTTACGATAATTGTCTATACGTCAAAGATGAAGTAAATCGGTGGACAGAGTTTGATCAGAGCTTGTCTGTAGATTCAGGATTGCCTTTCTTTTGTGTATTTCACAGTAATATGACTTATTTATTTAGCTTCTTCCTGGTGCTGGGGCTGTTGAAATAGAATTAGCCCGCCAAGTGGAATCATTTGGTGAAAAGTGCTCAGGGCTTGAACAGTATGCCATCAAGAAGTTTGCATACGCGCTCGAAACTCTGCCAAAATGTCTAGCTGAGAATGCTGGCATCAACGTATGTTTCTTGGTTTGGCAATGATTTCAAAATATTTCTTAGTGCTGTTTATATGGAATCTATTTGAAGGCGACCGATATCCTCACTAAACTCAACGCCGCTCATGAATCGGGGCAGCAGAATGCTGGCATTGACATTTGGAAACATGGTATAGTTTTCCCATTTCCGATTACTGTGTCTGAAATTGAAATGACTTCCTTTTGTAGAAATAATGGATGCCGGAGAGAACTCTATCTACGATTTATTTGCCGGTAAACATCTTGCTATAAAACTTGCTGTTGATGCCGCTGCTACAATTCTCAAGGTTGACCAGGTAACCTCTTTGGCCTTTGCTTGGCGCTTGGTAAACATGGGGTTTGATGATTTTATTATTTTCATGGGTTTTGTGATAGGGAAGTTATATTTATTTCTTACAGATTATAATAGCCAAACAAGCCACAGGTGGACCCAAACCTCGTGGACCGAAGCCGCAAGACGAAGACGAAGAAGGAATGGCCTAATTTTCTCAACGCTACTTACAGCTTTCCGTTATTTTGCAAACTGTCATCGTTCTCAGTAATTGTTTTACAACCTGCATGAATACCGACATGCAGTGCTATTCGTTGAATACTGTCAGAAAATCGATGGCGTAATGATCTTACAATAGGTTTACCGATGCCTCAGTTGAGGTTCGCTTCTATTTCTCCTTCAGTCTTCGTCGTTCAAGTTGTTTCTTTGTTACCATGTTCTCAGTCGTTTGTTATCTCAACATAATAAAGTTCTTTAAAGAATGAGCTTCCCATCAGCTGAGTAAGTGTCATTCTCATTTTTACCGACACATGTTAATTTCATGCTTGAAGTAAACTTCATTACTCTGAGCTTACTTGATTTGACCCATTTTTTCGTTCTTTTAACCTTTAACTGGGCGGAAATCGATGACTACTGCGAAGCTGAACTAATGTGATGTTTAAAAGTGCCTGGGAAATTGTGAAATTTGTGGAAAAACCCTGTCGAGAAGGCAGCAGTAAGCTGTACAATCAAAAGGTCAGCGGAAGTAGGAAGCCATCAAATAACAAATGTTTTGTGCAAGAAAATAACCATGACTAGCTTCAAAGCAGCATTCAGGGAAGACTATGTGAGGCACCCAATGCTACATTCTTACACCCACATACATATATAGGATCGAGCTCCCACATAAAATATTTTTGCTTTCCCTTTATGAAGGGGCGGGATAGCGCAGCTCAAATTCATGGTGATTTTTCCCGGTTGACCTCTGATGTAATAGTTCTCCATTGCTGCTCTCTGCTTTTTTACTGCAAGTGCAAAACCATTTTGCGTTCCAAAGGCATGATTTCAACAGGGGTGGTCAGAACCATGGCAATTATTTGGAATCATCAAAACCGATTTCTGTTGGCTTTTCAATCCAGGCCTCAAAGAGGTCAAGGAACTAAGATCAAGTATCAGTTGCTACAAAAGTCGACCATAGGAGACATACACTTCCAGAATACTCTGCAGTTGTCATTGGGCCTTGGTACCTTGCTAATTCCAAACGATACGTGAACGTTGATGACAACGTGGTCAACACTTCCACTACAGGTCTAGGTACTTCTTAGGTGCGCTATTTTACTGCCATAACTCTTAATTTCGACTGTCAAACTATGTCATTGGTTACCAGTTAACAAAAATTGCTAACCTCTTACCTTAGTATGTCGGAAGAGTTACAGAATTCTATACCCGCAAAGTGTTCCCCATTATATTGGGAAGTTTTTGTGGGATAATAATTGACAACATGTGGTTTCAACATTCCTCTATGTTACGTTTACTGATGCGAGTATCAGAATTCTGCCTAAGAAACAAGGCGGGGAAGTTATTTTCCGAATCGCTGTCCCCTTGTCCAGAGTAAGCCATTTTCTTGCGCATGCTCATGACTCTCACGTCTTCAGTTCTTAGGATTTCATCGAGATTAGTGACGGATCGTAGCCAGAAGGGTTCGTTATAACGCGACTAGCCACACAAGGAAAGTTACCTCATTTTCTGCGCCCGTGTCCTTGCTTGATGTTTTTTCATTGCTTCTATGTAAAGGTGATGGGTCTTCTGCTCTTCTGAAGCTGGGAGCGTGGAGTTACTGTATCACAAACTCCCTTCATGCTGCGAAATCTATCTTGCCTCCCTAGCTCTTCGTAGTCCAACTGCTGGAGAAAAAAGTTTTTTTATAATATGTTTTGAATCAACAGTTGAGATCGTGGAATAAACTCATTCGTGCTCCAGACATGTCGACAGAAGATGCTGCAGTCGCTGCAGAGGTGTGCTCAATCATGGCTAAGGAAACGGATCACAAGTCACAGTATGAGGGGTCCGTTGCAGTTTTTCTTTTTGCGTGAAATTTGGTTGTGGATATGTTTGTACAACCACTTCCACCCCTCCACCCAATTTACCTTACTCGGACCGTAACTGGTAGACCAATAACGGGTTCCACCTCAATAACATTTATAATTTTCTCTCCATTCTTACGGAAAAGGTCACTTTGCCGATGTTGCAAATGATACAGCCACCTTATATTTTTCCGTCACTTTCCATTTTCACCTCACACAATTACTTAATTGGTGTCAATTTTTTTTCAGTTGCAGGTAATGGGTAAAGAAAAGTTGTTATTCGATTCCGAAAAAGGCCTAATTCCTGCAAAAGGGGAACAGGGACTATCAAATCGCAAAATCGCTCGAGATTTGGGCCGATGACACTCATTTGTCGACCATTTCGTCAGGAATCCTACAGAGTTAGAACCAAAAGAAGTGCGGGACGTCTTCGTTACTTTCGAAAGGATGTAAGCGGTGGATTTCGAGAGAAGCGTCGACACGAAGAGGCCATGTACGAAAATCAAGTCCTCTTCGAAGCTCAATGTCTCAAAGATTCCTGTTTGGAAGGTGATAGAATTAGTCTGAGTTCATTGGACGGAAATTGAGGAAGGCATCTTTATGACCGAAAAGCATTGCGAAAGCCGGGTCGCTTTTGCCAGAATTCTAGGTTTTTTTTTCGATGGAAAATGCTCAACTGTGGTTCCCCAGATGGAAGCCACTTCTACTGGCGCGATATGAGGAAGAATAGGCTTTAGCTTTCCATGCGAAATTTCAAGGGAGGAGGAGTCATGATATGGGCTGCAACTGCTTTTCGTTAACGCTTCATTTATAGTTTGTTCTGAAGAGGTTCAGCACTTCCGGTTATCGGGTCATTATGCACCGTGCTCTTCTTCCCTTTTAGTGTCAGAATCGTCAGCAGAAACTCGTATGTATGCATTTTAATGCCCCGATCCACGACAGTCGGAGCACCCAGGCTCGGTTTAGTCGGCATCAAATCGACTTTTTCCTGGCTGGCTACAGCTCTGACTTGAATCTAAGGGAAAACGCATGAAGATTCATGATAAGAAAGATTTATGGGGGAAACACTGGAGGTAACAGAGTGCTGAAGGAAGCAATCGTCAACCGGTGTCCACCAAGTTGACCAGGAACTCATTGATAGCCTTTACTTTAGCTTAGACAGTATTTTCGAGGTAATTAGATGGAATGGGGCTACACTAATTGCCAATCATGCAACATTCTCTCTTTAACGTCATTTAGCTGCTGAATAAATTGATTTGGTCAGTGGCTGTTCATCGTTTTGCAACATAAGCAAGGTGGCCTTTTGCGAAAGAAATGAAGGAAATATTGCCTATGTCATTGAGATTGAACTCGTTCTTGGTCTAAAAGTTACGGTCCGTGGGCACAACTCCCATACCGAGCCTTTTCCTGAAATGCCCGTAACATGACATTGGCATGGATCGCTGTATCATTATGTAATGCAGTATATATTAGGTCTACCATATCCAAGTGACCTCTCATCGTTCAAAGAACGTCAAGTCTAAAATTATCGTATCGTAGCTTTGGGTATAGGTTTTCTATGAGTAATTTGGATTTAAATCGCCTGTGGAATAATTCCAGGCTTCTGGCTGTGATGGAACGAGTTTTCCCTGCCCATGTCTCCAGTGAGGCTGATGTCCTTCCTCTTGTGACGTTTATGAAAACAGGTTAGAACTATTCTTTGATAACGTGTTTTTGCTCCTAAACCTCCTAAGGGCTTCATCCTTCAACGCGCAAAGCTACGCATGCAGTAGATATCACTCTTAGTCTACAATATTTCATCTTCTAATAGTGCGATTGAAACGTTTCAATGTGCTTATTTGAACACTGAGTCTTTTTGAATAATAATGCGTCAGGGTAAAAGGCATGTGTATGTGAGTGGATTTCGAAGAGTACGCGCGTTCGAAAAACGCGCATAGTCAGTCCTGAAGAGCCTTGAGGATGCCATCGAACAGATACAGAATCTCCGGTACCCGGGCAATGAGTTGAATGAGGACGTCAGAGCGGTCTGGCAAATACTTTCTGTCCAGTGGATGTTGAGATCGCAGCGTCTTCGCGTACTGAAAAGGTCATAAAATCATCCATACAAAGAAAAAGTGGAGTTCAAGCTCTAGAAAAAATGACTCCGATGAGCTCAAATGAGGACTTCGCCGAAACTAAAACGATGTGATACATTTCAATTCTTTAGCATATTTTATCTTAATAAATGATTGATTTGATCTTACCATGGCAGGATCCCAACTCGAAGTGGCCATATGAAATAAGACCTGTACGGCTAGACGTGTTTTTGGGCGCTGAATTCAAATCCGCTTTCCAAATCTGCCAAGCGATTCTCTGAACGGAGTTATGAGGGTGG
>UZAF01019197.1:12614-26065 GCA_900617895.1 Haemonchus placei
CCACCCTCATAACTCCGTTCAGAGAATCGCTTGGCAGTTTTGGAAAACAGATTTGAATTCAGCGCCCAAAAACACGTCTAGCCGTATAGGTCTAGACGAGTTTTTGGCCACTTCGAGTTGGGATCCTTCCCTGGTTAGTTCACTTTTCTTCTTTCTAGCGTATATCCATCGCCGACGCATAGTCTTTTGTTCGTTTTAGTCGACTCTACGATCAACTTGTGATGGTAATTACGGATGCATTATCCCATGTTTATGTTCAGAAAACAACTGATTTCACTTAATTTCAGCTTTTAAGATTGCTGCGATCCTGTTATCATATTTTGACCGCTTTCAGTGATTGCTCTCGAGACTGGCAGTCAGGTTGTGTCGAGGCAGCTAATCACCGCCATTGCTCAGCGAGTGGAATCTTGCCGCTTGAACGACTCCTCTATTTGTATATTAGCTGACTCCATTCTAGCAGTTCTTGATACTACAAGCCTCGCGTTCGAAGAGCAGGTCATCTCAAATAATCTCCAAATCAAAGGACCAGGCAGCCTATGAGTCCTACTTCAGAAGTGTGCCATTCGGGGGCGACTCGCTACTCTACATGAAGAAGCTGGCCGTTACGTTGAAGCAGCTGAAACTTTGAAAAAAGTTTCCACCGACAGCGCGCAGCGGTGAGCTTCTTATATTTGAACTAAGCGTTTTTCGAGTTATGTTCTTTGAGGAGTAAATTGCCTGCTTTCCAAAATTCGACAAATCAATCCACACATTTTGCGATCAGTAGAAGTTGCACCGTTTTGCACCGAATGCATCATAATTTGTTGAAAATGAACTAACTTGATAGTTTGCAGTTTCTTTTTTTCCCTCTTTTTTCCAAACTTTCGTGAGCTAACTTGTTTTGAGTTGAGTTTCGTTAACTGCTGTCATATCGCTGCAGTACACGTTCCGAAAATCTCACAAGGTTGGGACGTAAGGACAAAACTTCAGTCTCGGACGGGACTTGAACTCGTACTTGTCTCCTTTCCGGGTACCGTGCTCTTATCCCTTACACTACCAGGATCCCGCTTGCCCTCGCCTTCTTAAGAGTTTATATGCCATAGCCTATCAGAACTCACACGTACAACGTTTGAGCCTGGCGGCCAATATAAGCTCTGAACAGTTAAGCTGAAAGCTTTACATGATATAATTTGTAGAGCACGGTACTCGGAAAGGACAAGTACGGGTTCGAGACTGAAGTTTTATCCATAAATTGCCAACCTTGTGAGACTTTCGGAACGCGTAATGCGGCGATATAACAGCAGTTAATAAAACATCAAGTCAAAACAAGTTATATCATGTAAAGCTTTCAGCTTAACGGTTCAGTACTGATATTGGCCGGCCGGCTCAACACGTTGTACATGTGACTGCTGATAAGCTATGGCATATAAGCCATTAAGAAGGCGAGGGCAAGCGGTGTCTCGGTAGTGTAAGGAATAGGAGCACGGTCCCCGGAAAGGGCAGGTACGGGTTCAAGTCCCGTCCGAGACTGAAGTTTTGTTCATGAATCGCCAACCTTGTGAGACTTTCATGTATTTACTCGTATTGGAAGAGATCGTGTTTTTCATGCACGAAGAAGTGCTGCTCTTTCAGCACCCGTGCGACAGAAGGGCTTTTCTGGGTGCAACATGAGATTGAAGTTCATGGGCGAAATTTAAAAGCTGAAGACTACTCTTCACTCAAAACTGCTATCTCGCCAGAAAATTACGAGCTTCCCTGGCCCTTAGATGGGTCCATCGTCGTTGTTATCATCAGATCAGCAGAAAGGATCATTGTGATCGCCTTTCACGGACTCGTCTTCCTCCCAGTCGACATTTTTCCTAGGTCTAGGCTAAGTTTATGTCGCACGTCCTCTAACAAGTATCTCAACAAGTAACGCCATCTTCGAGCAGAACATCTCGCTCTTCATATGCTGGAGTTTCAAATAATGGGGAACCTTGCTTTATGAAGTTTCTGAAGCCCGTTTGAGCAAGTAGTTGAAACTACTCTTCGCTCGAATGGAGCTGTTATGCGGAAGAGAAACCTTTCCTCTATATTCATTTCAAGCGTTCCCGAGATGTTGGGAAATTTCGTTGATATCAAATATGAGGCGCAAAAACTTACTGAATGAATAAAATGCGCACTCCCATCAAGGATTTGAGTTTTCATCTCATGCCTAAGAGTCCAACCAACTAACATCTTCGCCACCACCGCACAGTAGCATGGCGACACGGTTCGATTATGTATTAAACATTGTGGTATCATACTGGGGAACCAGTTCCGTACCTTTGTTCCCAGCGTCATTTCGCAGATTTAAGATCATCACTCGAAAAAATATACCTACGGCGGTATACATCCAATCTTCTGTGGCCACCGCGAGCGAGTTTTTCTTCTTTGTCAGCTGGCCACGTACATCGCTGAACTGACTCAGAAGGAGATCTCTTATTTGTTCTTGTTTTTAAAAGGTATAAAGGTATTTCAAAGTTCGGTAATCGCATTTTTGGCCCATCAGATTCTAAATGGTCAAGTGCTTTTCATTCGACTTCTCGGGGGTCTTTTTTCATAGTTTTTTTTCAAGATTTTCATAGTGTTCGGTTTTAAAAGTTTCATTATCATGCGAGATGGTAGAAATTTCAACAAAAAACTCCAATAAAATCTTAAGAAGCCTAATTTTTTAATAAGAAGTATCTTAAAAATAGTAGTTAAACAACTCAGATGGTCTTTACGTTACGTTACGAATTTTGACATCTTCATGCGAAATTCCTCTATTTGGATGCGATTTGCTCCTCTCTGATGAACTTCGTCGAACCTGAGAATTACATCCTGTAGAAACGAGAGCAAGGTCTCTTAAAATTATCAAACCTTTCCATTTCTTCGTATATTTTCTCTTTCCGCTGTTAATGATTCCTTTTCTACACATTCTATTATACAAATTCCATTTTCTCACTATTCTCATCCTTGCCATCACTCTCATAAGTAAATTGAGGTTAGTCACGATTAAGAGGAGGCGCGTAATTAAGATGAGGTTAGTCATTAATGAGATCACTTCGCACCTCGGCGCGAAGTAATGTCATTCGAGACTAACGTCGCACACCCCTTCTCGGGGCGTTGATCAATTACGTTTCAGGGATGTGCCCACGCATTCGACTTCCATTCAGAATCGTAGTGGCGCATTGCGTGCGTATGTGGCCTATTCAATGACTTGCGGTGGCCAGCCGATGTACAAGTCGCTGTTTTTACCCTCCCAAATATGTCTGACACCAGTTAAACCACTTCGCTGGGATTGAAAGGCTGTTTTTCCCAGGCAGAGAACGATCCAGAAGTCGAACCCGTAATCATACGTGTGGTTGTGCGCCACTTGCCATTACACCAACTCCGCCCCTTCACTATAAAAAGAACACTTCGACTATAAAAAGAGCATGATCCCTGGAACACCAGAAAAATTTTTGATCAAAGTAGATGCTTGGTTTTTAATTGTCTTCATTTCAAGTCCCTGCTCTCCTGCGCAGAAAATGGCTTTGTACTTGCGCATTGGTCGCTTACTTTTGGACAGTGGTGATCATGCGGAGGCGGAACAGTACGTGAATCGGGCAAGCTTATTGCAAACCGAAAAAGACTGCGATTCATTCAATGTGGAATATAAGGTTCGTAAGTTATGCATCGCTTCGTTTTATGCTTTCGTGAATGAAGAAACTTTTCAATGATGGGATTGTCGTTTAGGCGATTTACGCTAGAGTACTCGACGGTCGCCGAAAATTCACAGATGCCGCCCAGCGCTACCATGAGCTATCACTCGTCGTTGACCTCCCCGAAAGTGATCAGAAAGCTGCGCTTTCCCGCTCAATCACCTGTACGATTCTCGCTGCACCAGGTGGCTCTATGCTATTAATAATCTTACTTTGGTTCAACTCAAACGAACACTACGATCTTTTTTCACCATGATTCTTCTAAAATGCTTCGATTGAATCCGAATGTATTATTCAGGGGTAACGGAACTTCCCCCAATTTCCCACGTCAAGCTGCCGCTTGGCAAGGTCACGAGGTGGCTACCCTATCCTTCCACTGGAAAATCAAACCTTTCCCTTTAAAGCGCGCGAATGCGCGCTATTGGGGCGTCGACGTGCGACGTCGTTTTCGGGGAGAAGATACCGGACCCGTTCTTCAGTAATATTGGGTCGCTAACTGACAACTCTATTTTCTAGAGTGATACACGAAGCCTATCAACTCATCACTAAACCAAACTAGTGATAGAAGTTTCGCAAAGTGATTAATCCCTAACTTTTGACGGCAGTCCACCTCTCAGCTTGCAAGGTTTCAGCTCCGCAGGCTATCGAGACGTTACTATTGTTTGGTAGACTTTTCCTTTTTCCGTTCGGAGCGCTGTAGATCCGTTAAACCCTTCATGTGGTCCAAGCGCCATCTACCCCTGCCTCCACAATTTCATCTTGTTGAAAGCTCTCATGCAATTACCAGACAACAAATAATTACCGTTGTGCTCATTGTTTCCTACGCCTAGCCCTGTGCTGCCATCGGAAATCGTGAAAACAGTCTTCTTAACGATTTTGAGAACAAGCTGCCACTTTGCGCAGGGAGTTCTGGCAACTGCCGGCAAGTAGGACGGTGTCATCATCGCTGAAAGTCGCCTCCAGCAGACCATCCTTTGAATCTAATTCCATGTTTTTCAATATGCCAGGGTGGATGAAGGCCTAACGTAATTTTACGCATCGCTCAAGCGGGATATCTATGCTTTTTGTCAGGGTGAGCAGAGTCAGTAACATCATCGTGGGTTCATCGTACGTCCTTTTCAAAACGAACAAGTATTATAGAGAATAAGGTTATAGAATAAGGTCATCTCTGTAGTGATTTTGATCAAAATTTGTTTTTAGGAACTGCTCGTTCTCGGATGTTGAACACGCTATTCAAAGATCCACGTGCTGCTGAGCTACCATCATTCTCACTCCTGGAAAAGCTCTACCTGGATAGACTAATAAAAGCAGCAGAGGTAGCACAATGATTTAATGGTCAGGAACCTGTGGCACAGTAGCATTGTTTTTAGTTAGTGGAGTTTGAGAAGGAACTGCAGCCACACCAGCGAACGAATGAACATGGTCAATCCATTGTCGAAGGAGTAATTGTTGAGCATAACATGACAGCCGTCTCGAGGCTCTACAATAATATCGCATTGTCCACGCTCGCCGATTTATTGGGAATATCTGCGGACAAGGTGGCTTTTGACTTTTACTACCGTTTTTCTATCAGAAGCGTTTCTACCGGTGCTCGAAATCTGAAACTGTGTTAATCACTTTAGATCAAGAGACGAGTTGATGCATGAGTTGATGCATAAGTAACGGGCGACTGAAGTGATTGCGGCAACTAGACAGTTCAGGCGATTACTTTATTAGTTAGTCAAGCGTCTAGCAATTATGACTATAACGGAAAGGAAGCTACCGCACAATTGAAATAAGTCCGATGTCTGGCTCACTCTGCCATGCGATCCCCCTGGTAGGCAGTAGAACAGCAGCAACAGTAGTAATGGGTCTTCATATGGCGTTATCCTGGGGTTAGATATAAGTGAATCAACATAACTATCATCCAAAACTCTTCTTCGAAAAACATTCCGACTCAAGACTCAGAGCTTCTTGCTACAGTGCCTTGTTTTCAACGTTGTCTCCCTTCAATGAGGTATGGAAAGGAAAATTATTCCGAGTTTCCAGAAGAGGACTTCAGGATGGTAGGCATCTGGAAGATGGAGACGACAAATTTTTCACGTTATGGCTAAGTGGTTTTCAATACTCGGGAAGCACGCAGTTCGAGCAGGATACTAGTTGTCTTTCTAGCTTTAGATCGCCTCTTAGGTAGTGCGCAAAGGAGGGCAGTGTTTTACTAGCTCATCGTGCCATTGGTGTTCGACATGTCTCCTTCAGGGGACGAGTAAAATCCGGATACGCTTTCCTTCATAAAACGATCACAACATTTTTCTGTGCGTGAATTTGTGGGAACGTTAAAGTGGTTTGAATAGCATGATAGCTGTGCTTTTCGGAAGTCTTGATCAACTCACATCAAAAGCGCCTCTGGTATTCGGCGGAAGTGTGACCGGTGACACAGTTTAATATTACCTTCTCAGGCATCCGCTTGTTTATACTTCGCGATTTTTCGTAAAGCGAAGGCATAGGCAAGTCAATCACCCTTGAGATGAACTCCTTTGAGCTCGCAAGCGCTCTTATGTTGAGCCAAAAGACAGTATTATAGAAGCATTCAGTGGAGATTAGTGTGAGTGCTTCTTGCGAGGTTGACCGAAATTCATTCGAAAGTGTGGCACAAAATGGCGTACCTACAAAAATGGAAATTCCACTGAATGAGTCTGAAGGGCTGTGAAAGTATCAGGTCATGTTCCCAAGCGCTCCGTCATCTATGTTTTGCTTTAGCAAACAACCCTCATTGCCCAATAATTCCACGAGGAGGGGGAATATCGTTCTCCTGTTTGTCTTGATGCAACATCCCAATTGTTTGTTTTTTAATATCAACCATTAATTTGAGGCAGAAGAAATCGTCGCACAGATGATATCAAGCGAGCGACTCGTTGGCCATATCGACCAACTGGAAGGATTCGTTCATTTCGAACGTATGTTTGATTGTTCCTTTTTTCCATTTGTCTCTATCTAAACTGTTTCTAAGGGGGAGGTAGTGTAGGGGCAAGTGGCGCACTATCTCACACGCACGGTCAGCAGTTCGAATCTCGGATCGATACCTGCCTGGGCCAACCAAGCCTTCCATCCCTCCAGGGTCGGTTACTTGGAACCAGACTCGTCTGGAAGGATAAAGGTTATTGTATAGGCCACATACGCACTACGACTCTGAATGGAAGTCAAGTGCGGGGGCGCATCACTCAGACGGGATTAATTAGCGCTAGAAAGTTTATCCTTTTATCCTAGACTGTTTCCCAATTAATGTCAGTGTAACTGTTCCCCAAGTGTAACGGCGTTTCAAAATGCTTCTCTGGAAGTTGTTGTTCTGATTGAGAAAATGTTTCGTGATGGTGTTGCCGCATGTTGTCGTTTAGTTATTATTATCGACATATTTGATGCTTGGTACGATCGTGTTTTCGTTTAACGCTAGACCCACTTCATTTGTGTTAAAGGGCCTTAAAGGGGGTCGCGCGATTGCTTCTCTGAAACAAGTTCTGGTTTGATGCGCTCCCCACTGTTACTAGTCTCGATCGTCTTGTTATTAATCGAGTTCGAGAAGCTATAAAAAACCGGTTCAATTCGAGAACACTTGTTTATAAACAGTTGGGTGAATTTGAGAAGCAATTACCTGTTAACGGTGAAAACACTATTTTTAGAGCGTGACCCATTGAAGCTTTGGGATGAGCAGATCATGACCTTCTGTCAACTGGTGAGTTTTTTGATGAATCGTTTGTCTTGATTAGATTTTTTGCGCTAGCATGGCTTTCGATAGACAAACAACTTAAGCAAAATTCCAGAGCGAATTGATAGCAGCTGAGAGAGTTTAGAAGCACAGTTCACGATAATTTTGAGGTACCCATTCTATGCCGAAAAGCGGAGGTAGTGGTTGGGGATAGTGCATCGGTGGTGAAGGAAGTGAGAAAATTCGCCTATTTCGCGAAAAATAAGGCTGTTCGAAAATTGTGTAAATAGAGGTTGTACGAGATTACCCTGAGGGAAATAACATGGAAGGGGTATTTGGACGAGCGCAAAGAGTTGATTACATCAAGTGAAAACTCTTCTGAATTCTATTCCCTCTACTGTGGGTCATGGCAAGTTTTTCGAACTCCCTTCTTGGGTTCCCATGTGTATGGTGCAGTCTCTACAATGTCGTAGAAACTCGTCCGCGCATTCACACTGGACAATCTTTGAGCCTTTATGGCTCCTGATTTAGGCCGTTTCCCGATCTGTCACCGCCACAAATGGTATACTAGGGGCCACAGATTCATCTTAGCAGGATATCGATAAGGAAGGGAGGAGAAAAGCAAACTGTCTATGCGGCCTCTTAGGCGTGCACACCTCCTCAATTTGAGTACGCTTAAGTCGTATATTGCTACTTTTTAGTTATTGCTCGCCCAGCGACCGAATATTGACCTCCTATAAACAAACATGTACAACCCTAGAAATGCTTCAGTGTTAGATCGGTAATGGAGCTGTTCATCATGCAGTTCATACCAACGCGATAATTTCACAAATTTTTTTTCTTTCACATGAAAATTGAACTTTGGCAGAGAGACATTGCATCGCTTTACGTAGCACTCCCTTCTGAATTTGATCGCTCAATAAGTCATTTTGAACGTTTCAAATGAAATTACCAGCGGGGTTGTTTTCATTTCGATCTCAGTTGATGTCTGAGAAATCCAAAAGTCTTCCAACTTATCATGGGGACCATTTGTAGATGTCAAAGATTATAAAAAATGAATCTGAATAATGTCATGAAAAGGGAGCGAATGCGGTTGCTTAAACATCCGCCAAAACTTTTGCCCTGCCTTGTGTAACAGTAATTGAGATGTGGTAATTCCTTTCTGTAAAATTTCCACGGCAAATTTTCATGTAAGAGCAAAAAGTTGTTGAGTTGAATGAAGAAATCGGTTGTGTTATTCACTGTTTGTTACCCAAAATAAGTTGCTAGACTATTGCATATCTCCAAGTATCAGCTTCGCAGTAGTTCATACTGACATCGTATTGCCTACTAGCGGCTAGGTCCAGCGGTTGCGGTGCTGTCGTAAAATAGAGAACGGTCTATATGGCAGTCTTTACTGGCTATGCCCCCGAAAGCACAAATCTATGCCAAAAATGGTCGTAAATATCTGATTGATGATAAACTAATGATTCAGAGAAGCGGCTTCCATGATTGCAGGTGAACAGAGTAAGTGACATGATCGTTCAGCAACATCCGGAGGTGTTGAGTTGAAGTATGAACGAACTTCGACCGCCGAAGGCAGTCCCGATGTATGTTGATCGTGAAATTCATCCAATTCGCTTTTCTGTACGAATGTTCTGTTTGTTTTCTGTCTGTGGCAAAATGTGTATTATATTTTGAAAAATACGGATGTACAGGCTATTTAAAATGTGTTCTCGTTCTTCTTAGATAAACTCTGGATGTTTCAAGGGAAACATCGATAAAAAGTCGGGTTGTTCAGGCAGCATACAGAACAATGACGGTCTTACTTGGCTAGCGTTTTGGCGATGTGGCTATCTTCGGGGTTTCAGGATCACTTGTGAAATATTTTCCAAGCACTGTTTCAAACCGGAGAGAAAAGTCATGACAGAGAAAGCTCGTTGCAATGTTCACTGTGGATAGAAAAAGCGTTTGGACCAATAGTTTTATGTGATTCTCGTGTTTCCAGATTCAGGAGGAAGCCATAACAAGGTCGCCTTTTTCAGAATCTGACTGTTGGTTTTGGTGTTGACTGAATAAATGAAACCTGCACAGACAAAAAAATGACAAGAAAGTCTTTTAGATGCCTCCAAATTAAATTTGTATTTTAAAGCCGTGTTAAAGACGATAACTTCGAGGCATTTTTTTTTCTAGTCGGAAAGTAAGAGTTTCTAATTAGAAAGTAAGAGAGTTCGTAGAGAGTAACATAAAGGGTCAGGCGAGGCAAGGAAAGCGAGAAAACCTGCAGAGTTGGTGAAACACTAACTGGCTTGAACTAGTGAGACCAAAGCTGGAAATACACCGCGAGCACCGAAACCTGTGGATGTACAGGGCTGCCTCGGGGAATTCAGAATGATGATTTGAGTGGGGCAAGCAAGTACGGTCGTAAGAACAAAACGAAAGTCCAGATCCTTGATAATGTGCTGACTTTGCTTTTGCATAAATATAAACTCTTCCAAAGCAGTGTTGTACCTCCTTGGATCTTACTCAATCAATGTCCCCTAAACCACCGCAAACTCCCAGTCAAATTGCCCTACTACAAAACCCGCTTTCTACACAGATTACCTCCTCCCCCATTCGAATAACCATTATTCAAACCAACCTCCTTCAAGCCACCACAGCGCCCCACCACCTACGATCAAAGTCTCCCGAAACCCTCATTGAAATTTCACACCACTACAGCACCTGGTCACGTGCGAATCCGAACATGCCCAGCAGAGACCCATCAGCCACAGGCTTACGGTAGGAAATGGTTTTGATCTCCCGTCGGTACCCATGACCCATGTATCATTAAATAGCATTCTTCAGTCAATTCTGGTTGCGAGGATCCAGTGGGATGGGAAGACATAATTCCGGCTTGGGCATGACCAAGAGCGAAATTTGAGATCTTTCCGAGGGAGAAACTTTGATCTATGATGATATGTACCATAACAGACTTGCAACAAACAAAGATTAGTGTGTGATAGTAGACTGCCTTTAACGCCGCCTCCTTCTATCTCGACGAAAAATCGTTGAAGGATAGGAAAATGTCGATAAAATCAACTGTTTTATTTTGCCGTAAATTGGTGTCACATGCTCAATTGGACCTGCAAATAGTGTTGAGTGCAAGGATGTAGTTGCAGTCAAATACAGCCTCTACACCAGAAGTAAATGAAAGGGACATGACAAAACCTATCAATCGTTTCCACATGGCATTGAGAAAAGTCGAAGTCTAGAGCAAATTCTCAAGTGCGTGGCGCAATCTGAAGCGCAGCACTCAGAATATCTCAGCGTGTCTGCTTATAGAGCTTCTGGAGTTGCGTTCAATGGTATCCTCAGCTCCTCGAATACTCTACTACTATAGTTGTTCCAATTTTCAGCACAGGTGTTTTTTGGGAATGGCACACCTCCACAAAGCCGTTCAAACATGTCCGCCTTTGGATGTGAACGTTGAGGAAGACAAATTCCAGCCCATGTTGCATCCTATCGCGGATTTCGACACGAAAAACACCCTATATGGCATACGTGGGGCGCAGATTCGAGCTAGTTGGAAGTTTAGAAAATTATTTCGATTGTGAACTGTATCTTCAAATCATAACAGTGCCGTCCCTTTATCACTTATAAAAAACCTATAAATAAATACGCATCAGATTTGGGTGGACTCATCGCTCATTATATGGCTGTTAAACAAGGAACAGGTAGCTGGCTATAACATGCGTATACCCTTGGGAACTTCCTTTACATATAGGAATTTCCCTTTTAGCTTCCCGAGAGAGATCTTTACTAACGCAAACTTCCGATGTATACTTTTCCCGCTACATGATATATGTATAGGGAATTACACATTATACGGTGTGCAAAACTTATTGGTCAGGGGTGAAATGGATGATGTGAAATTAAACATCAAGGAATGGGTGGAAATAAATGAAAGTGCGGGAGTATATTGACCTAAAACAGTTATGCACTGAAGCTGAATTTCCCTCTGTGGAAGAATAGCCCAGATAAGACGCAGAATATGGCTGCCCGCGCAAATCGGGGCCGTTGATAGGCATGAAAAAAGCTCTTGTCAATTATAGAGTCGCTACAAAGTACTATGACGGTACCCTCCAAAACAACATGTCCCGCAGAGATCATCTGAATGACTTCACACGAGGAAGGATCATCGGAAAACTCGAAGAAGGTTGAATAAATCATGACCAGTGTAGCTCAGAAGCTCAGTATCGTTCGCAGCGTTGTTTCACGTGCATGGGGAGCGTTTCGAAACTCTAATAATGCTTCTCGAAAGAGAAGAGGTGGCCGACCAAGTCAACAACACCAATGGACGACCACTATCCACGTTGGTCAGCTTCTGTGATTGCAATGACGTTTAACAGTACTTCAAAGCAAGCCATCTCACGCCCTACAGTGACACTGCACGGTGGTGGTCTCTTCACCTCATGACCGCCGCTACGTTGAGAAGGGGGTGGGCCAATTGCGCCGACAGTGGAATGGAATACCCTACCACAGGAACTCATTACCAAACTATGGGATTGCGTTACAGAGCATGTATTGTTGTCCAAGGTGAATATGAGGAACCGCGTCGCTTGTTTTTGAGTACCAGGATAAATTGTGAATAATTATATTTAATCGGTATCTTTGAATAAAAATGTCGTAGACGATTTAAGGTGTGACGGGATCTGATAGCAACTGATAAGGGTGAAAAGGAATCATAAAAGGCAGGAGCTTTCAGGTTTGCCAACCGTTCCTATTGACTGCAACTTTGGTAGGTGATGTGGGATTCCTTGACTCTTGCCTTAACTCTTGTTCTCAATTTTATCTGAACAGGAAGAGACAATCATCTGAACAGGAAGTGTGTTTTTAAGGGTTGCATGTTTACGGCAAATCGTTACGGTAAAACGTTGTGGACTGAATTTAGTAGTATATCGCTGGAAGGTCCATGCCCTTCATGCGTGTGTATGTATATGAGACCGTTGGAAATTTAATTCGAGTTTTGGTACACCATGCCCGCTAAGGCCGTTTTGGTAGCGATATCCTTTAGGAATGAGGTGGTGGTATATTTACGTATATGAGAGGCCGATTTTTCGAGTGGACCTAGTTGAAGACTCAAAAAAAAACAAACGAAACATGGATATATATAGATGGCTCATCGATCCACATATCTTGCAGATAGAGGGACAAGTAGAGAAATTGATAAATAGTTGGAACGCCAAGGAATAAAAGCACAACTGATAAATAGGAAACTTCACTTTTTCGTTTACTTGTAGCTCCTTTTCGTTTTCTTTCATATGCATACGATGGGAATCGCTGGAGGACAGTTTTTTACGACAAGCCGATTCCTTCACGACTTTTCATGCCGATCTCGTGTCCGATGACAAATTGCCGATTACTTGGTCTGTGTATGAATCTGAAGAGCAAGTGACGACCGTATGCCATACTTAATTGTCAACACACCATCTCCTGACTTCAGTGACATACTTGAAATCGTGAAACGGATCTTTTACCCTTGACCTTATAGCAGTTCCAAAACAGCCACTCCAGCTTGCCAAGAAGGTTCCAGGGTGGAGACATGGAAGAGATAAATTAATTAAACCAGGAAGAAGGGTTGAGGAGGAGTACCTCGAGCATCTGGCTAATCATGTCGAGAATCGTCTTCAAGACCATGCTATGAATGGAAAACTGGAGAACTAAGAAGTCACAGAGAACATAAGAAGGAGTGAAAGTGCCTCTTCACCTTCGCAGTTTTGTCGTTCTTTAAACGTCTCTTAATTGAAAGAGACACTCTTTCTGCCCGCATAAGTCACTACTATGGATGTCTGGCTAGGGTGGGGCAGATATCGAGGACGAACGTAAGAGGCGAGAGTGGTTGGCTGACCAGTTCGTCGCCGCCGTCACTGCACTGCGCTCATATGCGCTTTTTGCTAGAAGAACACGCAAGACAACGTAGAACCCGTTGTATTGGGCAATGCGATAAGCTGCGCTTTCGCTCATATCCGAAAGCATCCGCGTTCGTTTACGCTCTAGCGAATGCGCATCACTCTCGAAAGCCGTCGACCCTGGAAAGCGAAACGAACTCAGCTCGTTTTTTTTTT
>UZAF01019198.1:0-15789 GCA_900617895.1 Haemonchus placei
CCAAGGACCAGCTGTGCTGAAGGAATAACGTCCATCGGCAGCCGATCACTCTTGCCCTCCGCTGGACAAGGCTGAATCAGCTTCTGGTGGGATCTTTTCTAGCGAAAAAACGGTGTTGAAAGTTAAAACTCAGTCCGGACATAGATTCTTACCGTAATCCTGCCGTTTTTTATATTACGAAGTACGCAACTGACATCACCACATTTCGCGACAATTAATTAGGAATAATAGCAACAGTGGGATTACGGTAGGAATTTAGCCCAATACCAAATTCTTGCCCGTGAAACAAACGGTAAAGGCTTTAATATTATCTATTTGATACTGCTGTATTCACTGGGACTGAAGCCAAGGATTATTATGGCAAATGACATGGAATCTGAGAGATTGGTTATTGTTTGAGTGAGTTTAGTTGTAACTGTTTCTGAACAGATTCAACTAAACACACACAAAAACAACAACAACAACAACAAATGAGCCAGAATTCTGTCTCAGACCTATCGAACAGAGGGCAGGCCGTTTGAATTACCCCCGGGGCATTTCAAACTATCTCATATGAATCTTATTGTAGGTCAGTGGTGGTTATAAGACGAAAACGATCGGCCAAACGAACCATGTAGGAAAAAAGTGAAAAGGGTCAAGGTTCTGTTTCTCCAAAACTTTTCAAGGACTCTTCCTGAATCTCTCTGATGGCGTTCACAAGTTGAAATGTTTTTTACAACTCTCCCGAATTCACAACTTCCCCCCGTGCTTCCTCCGATTCCTGAACTCCATGAAAGAAATTCCATTTGATTAGTTTCACTACCCTTCAACTCTGATATTCAGCCACTGTGAACGCATTTTGAAGAAATATAAGATTTTCTTATGGGTATCAAAAACGAAAATGATTGTGACAAGAATGGACAAAATCTGCCTTTCAGAGTTCCTTTAAATGCATGTGTGGCCTACATCACCCCCGTGAGGTACAAGTTCGATGTTTTTTACCCTCCAAGACAATTCTGGTACCGTGGAATCGAAATAAGCTAAATTTGATTATCAATCCTTTGCAACCATTTTCATTTAACCCTTCAGATATTTCAAAAGGACATCAGTTTGGCCCAGGCGATTAATTCTTCGTTCCGCTTTAGGGTATAACGTCTAATTCGCTACCTACGATCTGCCAGTGTGTATTCCACCCAGACAAAGACTTCCCATGGTTAGCTCAGGTGAAGTACGATCGTACCGATTTTCCAAACAAGTTTTTTACGAGTAACGAAGCCCGCTAGGGTGCAAAACTGGACCGATTTGGCCCAGATTAGCAACTTGTCTTTGGAAGCAACGCCACCTGCGGCGAGTTCATTCCCGCATCGAAGGCACAGGTATTCTAATAGTTCATGGTTTGATCAAAGCACTTCACAGGAGGTAAATAAAACAAAAATTTCAAATAGTAAACAAAACATCGTTTTGTAAAAAAAACTCTTCTGCATCATTATCAGCATTCATTTCATCAATACTAAAGGTANTAAAGGTAGGTCACTAAAAAGCCAAAAATAAATATTACAAGGTACAAAATAATAAATAAATGAATAAATAAGTAAACAAATGAATAAATAAATAAATACTCAGTGGTATGGTTGATTAAAACCGTAGATTATGGTGAATAAATACATTTTAAGAAGTGTATTCGTATTACTGTAATTCAAAGTTATCAGCACCCGTAGGCAGCTGCCCACGAAGACTTCTGTAGGTAAACATCTCAGACGACACCTTCTGTAGGGAAACAGCCAACCATGACACTACCTATAGGTGGACAGCCCCCACTACACCACACCACCTGTAAGTAAACAAGTACCCATGACATTTCCACAGGTGGTCAACCACCTATAACAACTTCTGTAGGTAAACAGCCACCTACGACATATTTCGAAGACAGATAACTATCAAAAACAACCCAAGAAGTAAACAGTCAACGAGAACATGCACTAATCATGATGATATGGAACGATGTTCACAGAAAACACTGGTAGCTGTTACTCGTCGCCCTTTTGTCATCATCAATCAGGCCATCAATGCAAACTGTCAGCGAATTACGCCCTACTATTATCGGGTGGCAGACAATGCGCCCAGTGTGACGGCGGGGCAAATAGTTTGCGTCAAGGTTACAGCATTGAATAACACCCATAGGCATGGCGTTACTATTAGCATTTTGTCAACTGGAAAACTCGATTCTCAGTGAATGACCTTACGGAGAAGCTTATATAAAAGCAGAGAAGCCCGAGGAGTCAGCACAACCATCTCATTGCAATGAGAAGCATCTACTTGACAGCACTCCTCGTCTCGGCTCACTGGTAAGCATTTATTATTCGACAGCCTTCTTGTAATAGATATTATAATTTCAGCCATTACGCTTCCGCTGGAGGTGGCGGAGGTTATTCTGGCGGCGGAGGTTATTCTGGTGGAGGCGGTTACGCCGGTGGTGGAGGTAGGATTTTCTCAGAGACTTTATGACGAAGAGACTCAAAATCCTCCAATTAGAGAAGGATAGGGCTTTTTCTAGCTTTTACGCTTAGACAAACTAACGGCTTGTCTTTTAGGTGGTGGCGGCAGCTATGCACCTGCACCCAGCTACGGCGGAGGAATGGGAGGAGGAAGCTATAGTGGCGGCGGAGGAAGCTACAGCGGAGGCGGAGGAAGCTACAGTGGTGGCGGAGGAAGCTACAGCGGCGGCGGAGGAAGCTACGGCGGAGGAATGAGTAAAGGAAGCTACAGCGGAGGAGGAGGAGGAAGCTACAGCGGCGGTGGAGGAGGAAGCTACAGCGGCGGTGGAGGAAGTTACAGCGGCGGAGGAGGAAGCTATGGCGGAGGAATGGGAGGAGGAAGCTACAGTGGAGGAGGAGGAAGCTACGGCGGAGGAATGGGAGGAGGCGGAGGAAGCTACAGCACAGGAGGAGGAAGCTACAGCGGCGGAGGAGGAAGCTACAGTGGAGGAGGAGGAAGCTACGGCGGAGGAATGGGAGGAGGTGGAGGAAGCTACAGCGGAGGTGGAGGAAGCTACAGTGGAGGAGGCGGTAAAGGAGGTAATGAATTGACTACTTCCGAAATTTCTATCTTCTGTGAAATCTTCTAAATTCTCTTTCCAGGTTATGCGACTGCACCATCTTACCAAGCTCCAGTAGCACCACCTATGCCAGCTGCACCACCACCAATGATGCCACAATCGTACAGCCCACCAGCACCAGCACCAGCTCCAGCTCCATATAGCCCACCGGAGCCGGCACCTGCCCCAGCTCCAGCTCCTATGCCTTACAGTCCTCCTGCCGCACCAGCAGGTCCACCAGCATGTAAGTGGAATCCTTTCATTAGAAATTATTCGGAATGTCCTTGTTTTACATTACCAAATCAAAAAAGATAGGAAATTGGTGATTTTCTAATTTTTATTTTTACAGCATACTCTGAAAAGTCAGGAGGATACAGGCAACGAGTGCACAAGCAAAGGGCGGTGGTGAAAAAGATGGCCCGAAACAAGGCCTAAAAAAATAGTCGTTTGTACAAATTGTAAATCTTGCTCATAGCTTCTTTCAATAAAAAATTCAAAATTAATTGTTCTCACACACTCTTGTATCTACTTTACCATGGGTGCTGGTACAGCTCCATAATAACAACCAACTAGACATCTGGAGGCTGACTACATCGATCTCAGACAGAGCAAAACCAACCGCCTCTCTACCTGGTAACATTACCTGACACCGATCAAAACTGTGATGAAGGATTGATTACTAGGAACCCTTAGCTATTTCGATAATCGGTTGGCATCCGAAGCATTATTGATCTATTGATCGATGAATTTTCAATAAAAATGATGATATCGTTAAATACCTAGGACAAGTACGAATCCAAGAATTTCTTCATTGGTCGACTGTCAGGAACGAATGTAAGCACTGAAACGTATTCAAACGCTTAACCAACTGCGTACGTGAGTCAATGCATGGCGCATCTACGAGAAGCCCTTCTGACGTACCAAATTACTTGTTCTCTCAAATCTTGGAGTCTAATCGGTTCATCACAGATCTGCTGCATGAGAACTTGATGAATCTAAGACTGAGCTCATGTTTCACTTCCTGGAACTTCCGTAAGGACGAATAACGAGGAAGATATTACGCAAACCCGCCAGAACACCTAAAACCCCTTTGACTTCCCATGTACCACTTGAGGAACAGTTTGCAGCAGGATAGTTCAGCTGCAACCTGTTTTTCGAAGGTGATGGAAGCCTGATTTGACAAAATATTGTGGCAAACAGTGAGGAGCTCCCGCAGGGGCTTCACTACTTGTCGAAATTGACTGCCTTAAAAGGAAAACAACAGGCTTCTGTGAATAACATCTTGAATACATCACCGTCAAAAGGGTAGCGGTCCTCAAATTAGTCGATATGATTACGGTAACTCTTCTGAGATGCCTGAACTATGCCATTTCTCAACTATATACAATTTATATGCACCAGTGAAGATCCACAGGGGGCGGCATACTACTGTAACCAAGCAAAAACAATGCGAACAACTCAAGAGAGAATCGACTACAAATACTCCAACTGTCTGGAAAGGCCGAGTAAGTATGAATGAATTCGTTAGACTGAGTGCGCCATTTCTTCCAGGCATGCTCATGAAGGATTAGGAAAACAGCGACGTAGCGTCAAATTCATCCGAAGCTCTCTGCAGAGCCGTTTAAAGTGAATTAAGATCAGGCTGAGCCCTTGCGTATGGCTTGGGCATGAAAACTGTCTAGCAAAATGAAGACAAACAGACAGACAAACAGATAGACAGACAGACAGACAGACAATCAGTCAGTCAGTCAGTCAGTCAGTTAGAGAGGCAATGCGAAGAAAGGTGAGGAAACGAGAGAGAGATACATAGAGAGAGAGTGATCAAGAAGTGTCATGTCTACAATAATCCAATGTATCATAGGCGTGGCAATGATTAGGAACGTTGGTGCAAAGCAATTCGCTTATAATGGAAAAACAACAAAATCGCTCCGAATGCAGAAGCATGATCCGCTTAGGTTAGCCGATTCGCATCATTGCACGCCTGCATCGCACCCAATGGAACTTATGGGCGAGTTTCCCGGCATATTCATGTACGTTGTGCACTTGCGTAGGCAAGAAGATACAGTACCCTTGAGCTCAAAATTGTTTTCCACAGCTGATTGATTTTGACAAATGTTGCTCCACGTTAGATATAAGATGCGCCATTCATTTCCAGATATGCCTCCGGTAGAACGTCAGACAAGGTTATCAATAGGCTATCTCGATGGATAGACCCTACTCTTATTCAATGGACTTTTTTTCTGAGTTCGTTAGAACCATCTTATTAAAAGAATGAGAATCAATCATCATAGATCAAAATTATCGATTATGGGTTACAATCGATAGATACTGCATTTTGTGGTGATTTAGGTCCTATCTGAAATCACATAAATCTGAGAGGGCACAGACGAGCAGAACGTATTTCCGCCGCGCGGCAGACGCGTCGAAAGGGGCGTTCCGCTCGGGTCATGTGACACACCCAAGCAAGCGCTGGGGCTTTCCTTGACGTAGGCTAATCGGGAAGATGTATGTGGGCGTATAAACGGCTAACAACATTGTAATCCTGAGACGTGCAAAGGAGATTCCTACAAAAGTTAGCCCCCATAGTAGGATCACTTCCTTATAAGGCATAGCAGATAAGCAGCTTTGTCTAGAGCCTTGAGATTAAGCTCGTGGAAAAAAACTGGGGATTTTTACGTCAGAATCACTGTGGGCTCCTCGGCGGAAAGCTTTTTTTTTTTGAAGTTCCCTCATCGAATTCGGAAAATCACCAATGACTTGCTGAAGAGGCCTTACTATTGACGATTTAGACATCATGCCCTCCCGTCTGCTGTCCAACAGTGAAAGGTTAGGGACGCAGAAAAAAATGTTAGTAATCCTACAGTACATAGGGACGCTTCTAGCGAACATTGAAGCACAAAAAAATTTCAAAAGATAGACGATAGGACAACTACCGTCAACTGAAAATTGTCAATGGATCGCCCCCCCCCCCCCCCCCCCCCCCCCCCCCCTCTACCCCCGCACCTCCTCCCACATCTTGAGAATCCTGCTAGCCAGAGAACACCATAAAAATGATTCGCTATGGAGATGAATGGTAACTTGTGAAAAACACAATGCGGGATTGAACGGCTCCGAAATGAAGCAACCAAAAAAACCTTCATCAAGAACGCTCATGAAATGGCTCATTAGGTTGCTAGGTTATTAGGTTGTTAGGTTGTAGCTCTGTTTTTTCGGTGCACTAGCTAAAAAGTGGGGAGAAATAGTATGAAACCCAGGCGTGCGTAGCGTGCACGGTACTCATATAACCGCTATTGGCTATTGGAATGGCTATCTGGAGGTTTTGGAAAAGGCTCAGAAAAGGGTTCAAAATCGCCTACGAGAAGCTCAGACCATCAGACAGATCTTTACCACTTAGCCCAGTGGTAAAAAAAGCAGATAGGTCACATTTCTGCTGTCTCTCTGAGCTCTCCTTGCTCGAAAGGGGCACTTCTCGAACGCAGATGCACACCTCGCACACCTGGATTCGAAGTCACTTCCTATAGGGATGGAAGGTCGAAACTCATTTGAGAGTGAGTCGTGACAGAGCGCGGCAAATTTTTGCTAGCTGTCTCGTGAAGTGAGTTAATTAGGACCTGAGTCTTTCGAGTCAACCCAACTCAAACCCCAGTAGCGCAGGACGGGAACGCAGAGAAGAATGCCAGTTGCCCCGTTACACACTGACCCGTTTTTAGCTTCGGAGCGCGAAAACTTCAGAGCTCATATAGCAGGGCAAATAATGTCCAGAAACTGCAAACTTTGAGAGGTCCATTTGTTCGCTTATAAGCTATTTATCCCCTCGCTTTTATCCTTGGCTTCCTCTTTTTTTGCTCTTCATCCCATTCGTTAGCCAATATGAATGAATGTAAGACAGAGCGGTCTGGGACCAAAGCTGGTGATGTAAAACGACGACACTCAGAATCAGCTGTCATACCATACCAGATCAAAGGTTTCTTTGCGTTGTTTACTACTGTTTATTCCAAATGTGAGCTTCAGATTATCGAGGAATTTGCTTCAAAACATCAAAGATCCCTAATCTCTCAAAGCGTTCGTATAAGTGAAGATAACAAACAGAGGTTTATTGTTTCGAATAAGCAGCTCAAATGGACTGCTTACCATTTCTTCTGTGGGACATCACTGTTCAGACTTTTCAGAAAGAGATTATCAGATGAAGATATTATTATCATCCACTATCACAGAATAACAGAAAGACATGACAAGATAATCCAAAACGGGGAGTCGCCTGAGGGGTTCTTTCACTTAGCGAGGAGCTAGTCGATCCCGTTCAAACGATGCACCTCGCATCCCACTTTCATTCATTATCGTAGTGGTGCTTTGATGCGATTGTGGCTTATGCAATAGCATACAATGGCCAGTCGATGTACAAGTCAGTGCGTTGATCCTCTCAAAGGGGCCTTGTACGAATTGGTAGGGTGTGGTAGAGGGCTCAGATGCTCTAAGCGAGTTTCAGTCTGGGGTGCCAACCCGTGACCATGCATATGTGATGTGGTGCGTTACTTGTCACTACACCGCAGGTTGACAAGTGGAGATATCAGTCAAGCGATCACCAATCAATAACCAATTATCTCTTACGATAATCAGTGATCCCGGTTAAGCTTCATAATACACGTGACCATAATATAACACTTATCAACTGTGATCAGCACTAATCTTGAGCAACGTATAGGGCAAAGGTTGCAAAAAATCGCTAAAATAGGCATTTGTACAGAAATGTAAGGCTTCAGAATAGTAAAAAGATTAGGCGTTGATTGCGAATGCGACAATTAAAGTTACAAGGAAGGGGTATTTGGACGAGTTGTCCAAATGTGTATGTCATTGGCTTCAGTAAGCTTCCTGCACGTAATGTGTGGATACCGTGCCAATAGTGCATCCTCGGCAGCCCCCACAACACCGTGAGACTCGTCCGCCTTTAGGTGTGTACGTCGGCTGAGTGGGTTTTGGGGCTCCTATTAAGGTCTATTATGCCGTTTCCCTAGCCGACTGTCCTTGAGAGTCCCAATTTCATCTAAAAACCATTTGTATCGTAAAATGAGTCTTCCGATACATTTCGTTCCTGTGACGAACAGAATCACATTCTTTAAAATACTAAATTTTTATTTGGAAAAAATACCAAAAAAAAAATGGCGCATGAAACAAATAAAGGCTGAGCATGCTAACTTGGAAATCGAATTTTCTGAAAGGCATCTAGCCTTTGCCGACATTTTTTTACACTCGATAACAAATGTATCTTCTGCAAAGGCGAAACCCGAAGACTTAAGATGAATTTCAACTGAGAAATACCCTTGAGCAGAGCTGGATGGAGCCGCAGAAAAACAGAGCAAAAGTTCTGGGTGCTTGCTAGAGACAAAAATAAGTCTCATTGAATGGCACGTGTGCAATCTGCCAAAGGGAAGCCATCACCTTGAGATGAATGTCAGCTGAGAAATATGAATACCCTTAGTCATTGTTCGCTCGTCGACTTCATCGCATCGCAACTAATCCCCACGTAGGCAGCCCAAAAATGATCTTATAGTATTTGAATTCTCACTGGATTGTTATTGAAGGCTTTCGAAAACTGGATTAAATCCCAGCAAATCGTGAGAAAGTTTCGAATTTTTCAGAATCCACCACGATCCGCTCTTACACTCAAGGAAAGTACCTATCCGACACAGCCTATGAAAAACCACACCAGAAAGACAAAATGGATTCGGAAGGTCATTAGAGTTAAGCAGGATTGGAGGGTAATGTTCCCACATGGAGGAGGCGTTGCATCTAAAAATTGCGCTTCACGGCGAGACATCTAACCAGTGTCACACCCAGACCTGGTGTGTGACGAGACAACTAAATGAGAATCGTCGCGAGTCGAGTTCAATGTCACACTCTTCGGGTCCGATAAAAAAGAGTGGCAAAAGCTTTACAGCCTCTCACTTGTGCGGCAATCAAATTAATGGATTGAAATCATGAGATCATGTAGGAATTCCATGTAGCTGCATGTAAAACTGTTTGAAAGCAATAAAGAAGCCGAACGATAAGGGGCGAACCCTCAAGGTCGTCATTATTTCCCTATTTGTTAGGGGATAAGTATGCAAACGGGAAACATTGGATGGCTCCAACAACCCCACCCACCTCGAAACGTGCCCATTTGTGGGAGTCAAGCTTTTTCTGCTGCAACCTCTGGTAAGTATACTCAAAGTTCACTTCATACTAACCCCAAATCGGCGTTTTCCTTGTGGTGCCCCTAATGTAGCCTCTGCGAAGGGCTTGACTTGAAGGTTCGATTTTTAGCCATGTAAGCGTGCAACTGAGGCTCCCACGTTTTAAAGGTACAGGCCTCATAAATGCGATCCTAGAAAAGACATTCCAAATCAACGGTAAATGCCTAGCACAACTTAACGAGAGCACATCAAAATAGGACTTTGCCCGGGGAATTGCATGGGAGAACAAGAGTTATAGCCAGTTTCCACTTATAAATCATGATTTGTGGAAGTTTTTAGTTATGTAATTAGTGGGGATAGGAGCTATGTAGTTGGTAGGCGTGTCCAACGTCCCCCCTCCTATCAGCTTCTGTTATATGACGCCCACATAATACAAATATTGTTACAATAATAGTATCCACACCTTCATTAGAGGCTGTTCCACTCATAGTAATGCTGTCTAAAAAAAGGCACGTATGTACTATTAGGTCAGGTTACCATGGAAAATGATAATTTGTGAGCACAAAGCCTAAATGAATCATTGGCGACATTTCCCGACCGAATGAACCTATCGTAGCAGCGAAAAATCGCCCTGTAACCCAATTGCTATCCCAAATCGAATGGTTAGAGCGTATCGTACCAGGCTAGTTCCCAATAGGACCTTTTGTTGTTCTGGACGATCTGAATTGGGTCTAGCGCTCTTGCTATCTATTGTAGACTCCAGAAAAACTATCAGAAGAAACAATCATGTAAGCAAATAGATAAACAAGCTCTAAGGGATCGACCAGCCCTCCGTGAAGGGATTCCTCTCTTCCTCTAGCTGCCATTTTCATTCCTCGATGAGTCGTCCTATTCAAAATTGTGTTATGTTGTGTTACTTATGTTACTTGCACGTAAAATCCTTGTGCTCTGAGGAGATCGCAGTCCATGCGATTGAGGATTACTCTACAGACTTTGGCTCTAATCTGAGAAAGAGCGGATGAACGAGATAATAATGATGTCACTTTCTTCGACGGCTATAAAACACCATGACTAGATAATCCTACTCCTACACAGCTTCGTTCGCACGAAAATGGGCTCGTGCGGCACGTGAAAATGGGCTTATTCCAACTGCCTCTATCGAGATGAGACTAAAAGACGACGCACATTGTAGATGAATGCCAAGAGCGGAAGTGGAGCAGTAGCAGGTGGCGCAGTATCATACAACCATGGCTCGAGGATCACAACCTGGACCGATCTCATTCAGACCAATCCAGCCTTCCATCCTTCAGGAGTCGGTTGATCTTTTCCGCACTCGCCTGGTAGTATAAGAGCACTGACTTTATATACATCGGCTAGCTACTTCAAGTTATTGTATGCGTAACATACGCAATCCACCCTTACGATTCTGAATGGAAGTCGAATGCAGAGGCCCATCTCACAAACGAGCTTGATATCGAAGAATTTTGCTTCTACTTCATTGATAGAAGCAAGATAAGTAGTACTCGTGCGGGAACATAGTCAACTATTTCCAATAGTTTTGAAGTGAAACACAATTGGAGTGATTAGGTCATGGCCTATACAACCATTGGAAAGGCATTATCAATCATTGTTCGAATTGTTGCGTGAATCCTTGAACCCTAAACGGCCCCGAAATCCTCCCTCGTTTTTTGCTCAGAAATCCAGAAAAAAGCGCGGTCACGATATACTACCAACTCAAACAGAAAGGATGACCCTCAATCCACAGGGAACATTAGTTCTGGAAAGCGCAGGAAATCTATATGTTAGAAAGATTTTGAAGAGGATCAACTATTAGAATTTTTGGGGTACTGACTGGGATGATAAAAGCTACAGCAGAACCTTCCAGAATCAGATAGGACTTCAGGAAATTTCGGTCAAAAAAGCATTTATGGAAGAACAACTGGCAAACATATTGTTCTTTCACCAGTCGAGTTGTACAGTAAGGTGATAAAGAGAGTTGGAGAGCGAAACCTGACTGAAGATCAACTTACTAATCAAGTGACAGACGTCCTCGAATTTCGGCAATTCAATTTTTAGCAGTCATTATATGCGTATGGGTCGACACAAGGATTAGCGGTGGTCAGTCGATGTACCAGTCAGTATTTTTTCGTCTGGGAGGACAAAAGCACTGGTTTGTACATCGAATAATCACCAAAAGTTATTGCATAAGTCAAAATCACAACCAATCTCAATTTGTCACTTCAATCCTGAATGTAAGTCAAATGCAGGGTGCAAGAAAAGGAGTGGTTTATGGCAATGACCTTGCCCTTATCTTTCATATTATTATTCTTGTTCTTGCAATTGAGGCAAGTAGACTCCATCCGACAAGGTCAAAATGAGGACATCAGGAAGGTGAAACAAATAGCCCGCTCAGTTGAACATGAAGGAACAGCATTTACGATGGCTTGGATATGTACTGGGAAGGGCAGGCACAATAAGAGAATCTAGGAAGTTCGAAGCCTGAATGAACCGATCACGAGAAGCCTCGAAGAAGGGGTGACGTTACGTGAACAGGAAGAATCCCGAGTCGAGTAAAGAACAACGGGAAGGAGCATGGGGTGAAAAACTATTTGGGAGGGAGGATGGAGGTGCGTGTGTAGGGTAGAGGCACATAACAGTGATGGTATAGCAAGGAACTGACACGGTGTTACATGTCACACCGTGTTAGAGACGCAGTTTTCACCTAAACCTTGGGAGGGAAGGAGCACCGGAAGAGTTTTAACTCTTCGAACGAGGTAATCATCTCCAGGGTGCTGCTAACTTCCTGAGGCTCAGTTGAGAAACCACATCTCCCTGGCTAGAACCGCACAAAGCGCACAGATGGCGATGCTCATTCTCTTCATCAGCTCCTATAGAGGGCTAACAGGGACTGATACGCAACACCGTGCTGAACACTTGTTATGCTTACACTATGGACCGATATATATAAGATGACAGATGAATCGCCTTCAGGATTTCCTCTGAATGGATCACCGACTCATTCCCGAAAGCTTGTACAGCAAACGATTTCACATGGAAGTCAACCGTTTAGCGCATCTTTAGGAATGGGAAATTAAGGCTCTTATAGATAGCTACCGTAAGTGCACTGCGATTCGATGATGTCTAACTGGTGAAAATTAAAGCTCTAATGATAAGGACGGAAGGGTGAGGTTCATTCAACTCCACAATATGGACCTCGGGTAGCGGATTATGTCTTGCTTGCTTTCCAAGTTCCCCGACTTCTTGACATCTATTCCTACGGCATTTCAGGAATTTGACAATAGCTGAAATCTTTCGTGGTCTAAACGAGGGTGACTATGTCTACGATGCAGTTGAAGAGAACTTACGGCGCCTGATGATTGAGGAAAAGTAAGTTAAGTAGATGAATCTTGTCACCGTCTACTCGTGGAGCTTCATTTTAGCGAAGTTTTATTCGAAAA
Source organism: Haemonchus placei (assembly GCA_900617895.1). Classification (NCBI taxonomy): domain Eukaryota; kingdom Metazoa; phylum Nematoda; class Chromadorea; order Rhabditida; family Trichostrongylidae; genus Haemonchus; species Haemonchus placei. The sequence goes on from UZAF01019198.1 coordinate 12,702, forward strand.
CCACGGTGAAGAGGCGTACTGTAGCTTGCACAAACTATTGCAACAAGTTCTCCCCTCATCTGGAAGGTGCCGTTCTGCATCCTCACCCAATCTTCTGGTACTTTTCCCAGATAACAACTGTGTAGTAAATGGGCAGCACATCAGACGACAGAAACCCTATACAATTCAAGTACGGTCAGAATCCTGGGCGAGAACGAACTCCACAGGCGAGCTCCAAAGAAACCCCGGTGTGGACGAGCTTACAGATCACATCAGTGGGCTTCGCCATTCCCGCTTATCTATGAAACCTATGCCGAACTTACAAAAACTAGCAAAATTCACATTAAGTGTACAGCAACCCGGTTATTTCAAAGAGAAGAGCATGAAAATAGTTCAGGCCAGATGCCGTGCTTCCTGTTCGAGCGTGTGATCGAGATCTTATAACTGAATCGTAAGTTCTCTCCCGAATCCGAAACTTTGGTATCGAAGGCAGAACTAGGAGTAACAGAAACTATGGGTATCAGGAACTAAAAAAGAGAGCACATATGCATAATGTATCGTAATGTATGTATGTATCACTTGCCAAAAAGCCAAGAAAAAACAAAAAGTTCAAGAAGTGGAACCATTTGGGAGCTGGGGAAAATGGGGCCACTCTCAAAGAGGGTCTTCTCTCTCTGATGGGTATTTGACCATGTATGTATTGAAGAAGCTAGTGGAGTGATGTCAAGCAGACGGGTAGACAATCGGTAGTCAATCGCACAACTAAGCATGCAGTACAATTAACTTTTTATATGGTCACTCGCAAAGCTGTTCAGGCTAATTAATTGCTTTTAGGTCAGATGCTGTGCTTTCCACACGAGCAAGTGAAGGAGATCTTCTCACTGATGGCTCGTGAGTTCTCCCCTTATTTTAAGCGGAATCTAGCAAAATGATCAATTTCTCAGGAACGAAAAATCGCAACCTAATACGAATTTTCGAGCACCCTCTTCATGGGCCGGTTGCCTTTCCATAGACCTTCATCGCCAATCCAAAGCGCTCAGGAACCCTCCGTTTCGCCTGACTACTTAAGACAAAGCCTACGTGGGTAGAAACTGTGCAGCTTTGTCCCATCCGTCAGGACTGTACAGCGCAGAGCCCTTTTTCTGAAAAAGAGACCTGATGGTTGTCGTGATATCAATCACCTTGGGAACTCCACACGAAAGGGCAACCTTCTCTAACTAAAACCACCCAGATTACCTCGTGCTAGGGAAAGGCAAAATAAGTTGAATGGGGTGATCCCCTACGGAACGGTTTAGATCCACAACTGTGGGCTCTAGCGACCACAATATACAAGGACGGAAAGTGAAAGGCGTTCAGGACTAACTCCGCTGAAACCTCCTTCTTCCGGAAGGATTCTGGTCCCGAGTTTCTGCTACTACGACTATCATTTGGCCATAGACACTTTTGGTGAATCACATAAAGTCACCTTGAGCTAGTATTAGGTAAGACCGAAATCAAAGCGATAGAAGCAAGTAAATAAGCGAAATATTGATATCTTTGGACTGATAGTGATTCTTAGAAGTAGGAACTCGTCCAAATCCCCTCATCTCTAACCATATACTCGTGCAATAGTATCAATCAATCAGAAAACGGAACAACCTCGAACGTTACAATTTTTATTGACTTCTAAATTTTTTCTAGAAATTGTTCATTCATATCTCCACATTTATTCTTGAAATCAAAATACTCACCTCATGCAATGCTTTTAATGAACCTCGAGTTCTAACAAAGAATGAGTTACTGGGATAAACTAGGAGCCTTCGCAGTGAGGCTGTTTATTTATTTATTGTTTTGACTTGATGTTTTGTTTTGTTAACTGCTGTTTTAACGCCGCAGTGCGCGAAGNGAAAGTCTCACAAGGTTGGCGATTTGTGGGCAAATGGCATTGCGATGCCCACAAATCGCCAACCTTGTGAGATATTTATTTATTTACTTATGTGCTTATTTATCTTGTTTGTGTATTAATCCTCATTTACTATTAAGTCTGCTGCTTGACTTTGTCATCACTTTGTCACCGGATGAATTCAAAGTTACTTTGGAAAAACAGAAAATTGTCAAAAGAAGTTCTTAACGCTCACGGACCGGGCGATCAAGACATCGTAGGGAAGATGTTGTCCAGTTGATTGATGGTTCAAATCGCCACTGATAGGATCCGACTTATCTGGGAGGGGAGGCAGCAGTTCGGGCATTCGAGCTTGATCCATATCTGAACGAGTAGTATCCAATTGCAATTTTTTTCACATTCCTTTACCCCTGTTTGGGTCCTTAACCGAAATCATTCGCTTCCTGTCAATGAACGGGCCAAATAGGAGTAAGGGAGTATGAACGAACGAAAAATTGCCGAAAATATCAGTAAAACCAAGAATCGAAACAATAGAATGGATGGAGTACGGCGAAGATCAGTATCCCAGTAAATACACAAGTAACATACAAAAAGAAGGTACTGCATGGGAAAAACGAATAGGACGGCTAGACGAATAGTTACAGTTGCATAGATTAAGGGAATAAATAGGCAAATAACAAATAAATTGATAAGCAAATAAGTAAATACCCTCGTTATCGAAACTCTTCTTCGATTCTTATAAGAGAGAGACGCACAACTTGGAAGAAGTGGTGTGAAGGTAAAAGTTAGCTACGGGGTTAAAAGTAAGCTGTGAAGGTTTAACTTGAGTGGTTTAACTAGTAATGAGCAAAAGGCAGTAAGCAGGTCATATTGCGATGACAGGACGTCTGAGAGGTGGTAGTCGAGGTAGGTGTCAAGCGATTTTGATTAGCTGAATTCCGATATGATCTACCTGAGAGAACTTTCTAGCTGGCCCCCGGCGAGATCAAAATGAAAAAGCTCCAATTAAGATATGAAAATTTCTTATAAATGAACATTGAAATACCTCAGAAGTGTGACATTAGGTCTAGTCATGCAAACCGAGAAAACGAGCTCACGCAACCTATCATAGTACGTGCACTAACTTAATCTTGAAAAAAGATCATGAAGGCAGCGCTCATGATAAGCTAAAATTGATCTATCCGATCAAATCACTGCCATCGATTTATTGATTTCGCTGTTAAAAAA
>UZAF01019199.1:0-26044 GCA_900617895.1 Haemonchus placei
TATGATTCGATCACAAGCTTGTTAGTTCACGCAACTGCTGTTCTTTGGGGCGATAAGCCTCATGAGAAACATGGGGCGTAGATCGTCCTGATAGCACCGGCTGGCCGCTTCTGAAAGTACCAGAACTTTACAGCAAAGTTCTTTGCAAATGTACTAAAGGAGCTGATTTTCAAAGCATAAGTGCGCTTTCAAGGAGTTTGAAGAGTGGCTGTCAGGTTGTTGCACTTAGCGGTGCTTCTTTCTGTATGGTCCAACAACCCAACTTTGGATTGTTCTATTTCCCTCACCTCCCCTCCTCCTCATTCCAACCAAGTTTTCTACAATTCCATCAGAAGCTTATTGTCTAACTTGTGCGAGACCCTAGTTTCCTCATCATGTCATTGACTGAGGCACTGGTCTTCCCATCATGTCACCCTTACTGTCGAATACCCATTCCATCATTAGCGCGGTCCTGAATGACAACAGATAGCTAGGCGTATGCCAAAAAAGTCTATCGACATCATACCTTGGTTTTTCAGTCCTTTGCATGATTCAGAAGTAATGAAGAAGTGTCTTCTTCTGGCCCACCACGGGGCTTGAATGTAACGGACCAGATCTTACTGTGTTGAAGTACCTTTTTACTGCTCCGGTTTCAAGAGTTTTGCACTCTGAAAGTGAGGAAATGCACAGAGCAGTCGCCAAAGTGGGAAGTGCTCAATTCGAGTGCTCGCATCCACTTTAGAACGCCATGAGAAACCGTCCTCCTCAGCCAATCATTCAAACGATCCCCACATCATGGAATGTTTGATGGATGAGAATCACCAGCGGATGTTTTCAGATGCCTCTCAAATCTGGATTAATTGGTAACCAGAATGATACACTCACTGTAAAAAATCTCTAGTCAGCCTAATTGCGAGTGATCCTACCCCGGTGCTGTCAACACCCACTTCCGAATTGTTCTACCTACAGTAGGGGTATTGATACCTCGATGGAACGTAACAACTACGTATTTGCTGTGGATGTTTGATGTGCATGCAGGTGATTCATCAAACGATTCCGGTTAGGAATCATCAAGCAACAGCGACAAGAACATCCCAGAGCTGTAATTCTTGATGGATACTCTCCAAATGTTCGGGGCCAACAGTATGTTATCTCAGACCTGCAGACTTGATGGCGATGTTTCCTCACCCAAAGTAGGCGGTTATGGCTGCCAGTGGTTGAGGACTACCGCTGCCAGTGATCATAGTTGAAGCAAAGAGCCTGGGAGTCTCAAGTTGGAGCCGGTACAGTACCCTCAACATGGTTCAGCTCTACTCAATAAACACGTTTTCAAAGATACTCTGGACAAGGTTCGACTTCTTTATTGAGAGACAGAATTATTGATAGATCCGATTCCATATACCTCTTTTTCCTTTGAGCATAAATTTATCTTCAAAACTGCCTTTTTTCTACCATTTTTTGAAGTTCAGCGTGATGATGAGATGGGACAGTGTCAGGGACTTCTGGAAGTGTACGGCGTTCTAGTCAAGACCGTTCTAGTCAGAGAAACAAGAACGGAGCATCATGGCATACATCGGCTAGCACATGTGAGGCCTGGGAACCAGTCCTTGGTCAATTTCCGTCCAAGCCAACAGAGCATCCCATTCCTCAGGGCTGCCTGGTTGGATCCAGACTCGTCTGGGAAGATGAAACACTGACCAATGATTAGCTGGCTTTTGCAGGTGCAACCTTGGAATGCGTTTATCTGTCACTTAATTTCTAGATGGTCGTCGAGCACAAGGATGCAAACAAAGTTTAGCCTCATGAACTTTTGCTGGATTGCAGGGCACCGATGCATAATAGCCCATCGATGGTGAAAAAAACACGATTAAATTAGCGGAAGCATCTGAATATGAAGGATTCTTGGACCGATTATTGTTAAGGTTTGTTAAGGATAATGATTGCCTGCATCAGCTGACTGCACGAAAAACAAACTCGCTCCATTTTGAACTGTGTTGCCCTCTACGAGACCGCCAAACTCGTCCTTTTCGGTATGTATAGGCACGCTGACAGTGCGCTTCAAAGCCCTTATATGGCACATTTTTGCACTCTAATGGAAACACTTTCAACCACAAAATAGCCCTCTCTATTGGTGAGTTTCTCATTGTGTGCATAACAGAATAATGCTGACGATTTATTTGATGAGCTAGTATTTGTTTTATTGGGTGACTGCCACTTCAAAAAAATAGGGAATGTAAGTCGTTTAACCTCATATTCACTTACTGAAGAGCAGTTCTAAACATCGATAACTCCTTAGTTTTGATTTTTTCCAGAATTCAAATAGGAAGGGAGTAACGGGTACTCGAATGAATAAACCAAAAAAGTAAACATGAAGTGGTGCCGACTATCCGGTCTGTTCCGACGAGTGAATCCGATCGTGTTTCAGCTCCTCTTTCCTACTCGTTCTCCTCATTTCTTACAACGGCACCAGAGCTGTACGTGCCGACATATGCTTATTGTCTCGAATGTAACATACACACACTACCGGTATATAATTTGAACAAAATCAATGGTAATTATGAAAACAGTGAAATGAAGTGGGGGTTTTGAAATTTTCTTACCCCCTCCCCCCTTTTGACTGTTTAGTTTGGAAAACAATAATTTCATGGTGGCACCTTCTATCTTGTTGGTATTTGTTTGTTGATTGCTTGCCATCTGAAAGGGGGTACACATTGCCCTTTGATATCCATCTAAGCTATTGCATTGACACGTAGTCCGTTCAGGATACTTCCGTTTCTGATTATAAAACTAGCTGATAATGAGTAAGGAATAGTACCCTCTCTCAGAGCTTAATCTAAATGAATTCCTTAAATATGAGGGAAAAAAGCCAAACTGGGACGGATGAACGGGGACAAAAGGTTAGAAAACAGAGGGTAGTTCCCAATAATGGAAGATTCATACCAAATCACCTACCACTAGTGATTGAAAAATTCAGCGCTGATATGGGAAAACTCAATTATATGGCAACTTTTTTCGGCTAGCTTGGGTGGTTTGGCATCCTTTTTATACCGAATCCTTGAAAAAGAAGGTGCCAAGGAGTGCCACTTTAACTGTCTCCCCTTCTCCCTCTGTACACATTACAAACTTCGAAGTTGCCCTTTCACTTCGTCGATTCCCGTTCCGCAACGGGATACTCAAAAAGGTACGTGAAGGATGACGTTGCTCGCTAATGGGCTCTCCCTGGCCTACTCTACTCCTTCGCTGATTTCAATCTCTTCACGAATTCACGGTAGACAGTGTACGTGCCGCTACTCTGTTTGAGAGAAGAAATATCTTGGGAATGATTCCCTCATCGAATTTGTGTAAACTTCCTCGACGAAAGCGGCGATAGCGACGACAAGCTGCAGAGGAATCTTGTTTGCCCTCTGGATTTTTTTTTCGATCGCACAGTTGCAAGAACTACGAGGAAGTGAGCGGTAGGTAGACTTCCTATTCGGTCTTTTTTGTGTCTTAAGGCTTATGATAAGCCAGGAGACGACTTGCTGACTACTTTTCTTTTCTCTGCCTTTTTTTGGCAACGGCTTCGGTGTAGGCCATGCATCGGTGCACCTCTAGAACACAGGGAATGTCTCTGATTGCCACAAGCATCGGTAATCCAGGTTCTGGAAGGGCCCAATCGAAGCCCAATGAAGTGTGGGCAAGTATAAAAGCGACAGGCCCTCCCTAAATCTGTTACTAGCCTTATCTCGAGTAGTAAAGCAGTGACTGGACTTCCATCTTGGGTTATTTGTTTTGTAAACAATCATATGAAGATCACCGAGCAATTACGCAACATTCACGTGTTCATCGATTGGTGACAGCCGGCTGGTCATAATCCGTTGCTCTCAGTTGTTTGCATCAGAGCTGAGTGTATATACGGGACCGGTTACGCGAGAGTTCGCCTGCTTTAGTCGCTCGTGGACTCACCACGAACTGCCTCACACTTTATCGATTTTTTGTAGATTCTGATTTTCCTTGGGAAGGTCATTACTAACACCTGTTTCCGGTAGTTCTTCGATCAAGTACGGGTTTGAGTCCCGTCTGAGGCAGCAGTTTTGTCCACAAATCACCATCCTTGTGGATTTTTGCTTTATTTCATTGTGATCATAGTTGTTCATTTTCCGAAACCTCAATGAATTCCTCGGGTTGAATCGGAAATGAAGGAACCAATCGGGTGTTGCATAACAGTCAGAGAAGGCGGAGTCTCGAGCCACCTTTATTGGTTGGTTACTTCGGTACCACCAATAGTAGCTTGAGCGGTGCAGGAATGTTGGGCGACGAGCAGTTAAATCGGTTTTGAGTAATCGATTCGCCGCACGCGGAAGTCGCGGACTTGTTGCCTCCTTTTCCAAGTTGCTCCATGCTACCACTCGGACCACCTCATGTTAATATGCCCGATGCTCGATTCATACCTAACCAAACCTAGCCTACTACATTCAAGGGTCGCGCGCTAGTGCCAATGCCACTAATTCATTCTGTTTTTATTATTCTCAACACTCGCGGGGTTGTTTTGTTTCGTTGTTTTGTTTACCTTATGTAGCGTATGGTCAAACAAAATAAACAATAAACATTTCTCAGTGCACGAGAAGGAACACTTTGTCTCAACTGCTAACACTTATTGAAGTTCCCAGTAAACAAATAGGTAAACAAATCTATTGACTAATTTGTAGAGAAAAAAGGCCCTAGGAGGCAATAGACTGTTGGCTTTGAGCATCCAGGAATACAGAAAAAGAAAAACTTCTACAACCAGGGGCAATCGTCAATCCGGGATTATATCTCTTACCTGGGATGGGGGAACCTGAAACCTGTGCAACCTTACATCTTCCGCTGATCGCACTGGCATTGTTTTTGTTGACATGCATACATCCAATCAATAATCGATTCATACCGTACATGAGAACCATATGATCACCATTTTCCCTCCTTAAATTTCTTTCCTCCTGTGGAAAATTCGTATAAGTTCCCTAATCAATCGAATTGAAAATGCCATTCCTACCGTAATCATCGTAATTCTGTACAATCCTCATGCACCCATAAATTTTTTGGTCCCCTAAATAGTAATGGACTTCCGGCTAAAAAATTGTTCCCAATCGGTAAATTCCGATTTTGTTGAGGTCATTCACATACGGATTATAACTGCGCAAATACGTTATTAAGGCGCGGAGCAACCGAACAGAACCGGATTTGTCGGCGGAAGAGACTGAAAACATCCCTAAACGTTTTGTTAAATGGAGTCGACATCGTTTTCGAACAATTCTTTTCATAAATAAATTCTTTCATCGTTCCATCTTCTCACTTTCTTGTTCAGAATCTTCTGCGAATACTGTACAAACAAGATTTATTTTATTTCGAGAATTACTTGAAAATCTCTCTATAAACTATTATTATTATTATGATCATCATTATTGATACTATTATTCTTATAGTCATTACTATTTCCCTCGCAAGGTGTAGAGTTGTCAGCAAAACTTTGGTCTTGGACGAACTCGAACCCATGCTTGTGCTTTGTGGGATTATTGCTCATTATGCACATCCCCTCCGATTTGTTGCAGCCCCGAGTATTATCCACCACTGTGTGACTTATGATGACTAGAGCTGTAGCATTAATAAACAAGCATTAAACCAACAAACAAACAAATAAATAAATGAAGAATGCTGCCAGATTAAAATCAAAAAGTTATGTGTTCATGGGATGTATAGAAATACATTCGGTCAAACTTGCTCAACCAATCCAGTCAAGACCTTCATCTCTTCCTCGAGCGCTCTGATACGTTTGCCCCATTTGTACTGTTTTAGTTAACCTTTCTGTAATCTATTCCCCGTTCGCATGACGTAGGCGTCTTTCTGTGAACACTAGCACACTGGCACTTGGCGCTCGCTAAACGAGGTTGTTTGGGTGGTTTCCTACGTCCACATAGAAATTCCGGCTTCCCTGGTCAAATACCCTTCGAACATCATTATTCGCTGATAAACTAAACGTCACCATCACTTGGGAAGTTATTTCAAGTGAATTTCAGGCTGTGAACAGCGCTGTTCCTTACTGTATCTTACCCAAAGAGCTCGCCATGTCTCCTATACCCATACCCTTTTACCTTTTCCCTCGGATTTACAACAAGGAAATTTCTAACCTAATGAATCACTCTGATTATTTCGATTTAAAATCGCCTTTTTTCAGCATCCACATCCAATCATGCTTAGTTCCCACTTCTCCCACCTATAATCCCATTTCAGGATCCCTGTACCTTCCTGGGTTGCAGTATGGAGTTTACTGTGTGATGGATCGTCGATACCATCGCACTTTAAACTCTTTGCTGCAGCCCATCGGCCGAACTGTCACATCCACAAGAAAACCGTGCCACTTTGATCAATTCTTATCTTTATCACTATGACCACCGGAACTGTTTAACCATTGGGAACCAAATAAACGAAAACGTCATAAAACTGATCAACAACAGTGCCCTATCGTTTTCCTTTACATAAACACAGGCCAGAATCAGTCATATGCTCTTCGAAACCGTTTACTAGTCATGCGCTCTACTATCAAAGTCACAAATGAACTCTTCAATTTTCCTTTGTCTTTCTTTTTTCTTCCCAGAAACCATTAGATTCGTATATGACTAGAATCCGGTACCCGAGTCATTTTCGATTTTCCATCTTTGCTCCGTTTTTCACCCGAACTGAACTCATCGCGCACAGTGATTTGTTCCCATTCTCATCGCAATACACGTTGACCGTTATTTCCCATGTCCCCCTGTCTCATGACTGTATTAATTGCTCAGGTCTAGATATGATAAGAATGAAAGGATCGTATGTTGACCACTGTTTATTTATTTTTTTACACTTGTTTATCATTCGGCAATTGAAAGAATATCTTTCCTGTGCAGTGGTCGACGTTACTGGCACTGTGAAATCGCCATCAGATTGCTCATAGGTGTCAAACTGATGCGATATCTCGCTGGTTGGTATCGTTCGTTATCGTCAATTATCACCCGTAACAAGTTGTTCAATTTCCTTTTTGGATTATGATTCTTTCCATGGTGTCTATGGGCTAGACCAAGCAAGACCGGTAAAGTCGCCGCCAACTCCCACTGCTTGTGCCGCCACACAACGCCATCAAAAGATCAATGCGTGTAAAAAGATTGTAAATAAGTGTAGCGTATGATAAAAATGCAGTTTCGCTAACTCCTATAAGCGTTTTTGGGTTTAATTCAGGTCGGTTATGGAACGGAATACATGAGTGTACTCCCGTGAGTAGAGCTCTGGTGCGTGGCTGTTCCAGAATGGCATACCACTGAACTGTGCACTGTCTATGAACTTTACTCGTCACTTGGAAAATCCTCTTCAAGGAATTTTTGCCAACCCCAGGAATTGAATTTGTCGGAGCTCACGTTTGCAAAACGATCAGAAAATGCTGTTTTGTTTAGAAAAGTCGCCTTTTATTTAATTGAAAAGATATTCGGCACGTTGCCGTAGCCTCTGATGTAATTATCTGGTAGCAGTACTTGGCTTGGGAGTGGTGTGAGAGACGATTTTGAGTAACTAAAATCAACAGGAGCTGTCTGTAGTGTCTTTAGCACAGTGGCGGACTATAGGGAAAGGCGCAGACCAAAGTTCAAATCTTAGCTAAGACCATACGGTTACCAGCTGAGCGAAACCCATAACTTATCGCCTTTGTGGACGGTGTCGCAAAGTGATCAGGCAGAGCGTTTTAGTATGATTCACATAACAATTAGGCGAGAACTTCGGAAAGACTCTTGAAAACCCATTTTCATGAAATCTGTTCTCCGTTTTCTTTTTTATGGAGCTGTCAAACCAATGCGCTCACCTATCGCATTGATGCGAACAGTGAGAAATGGGCTCTTTGAGAGAATGAATGGCGACGATCCGCTGGTTGTTAAGCGAATAGTTGCGTCGGTTCGTCAAGAAACCATTCGTGATCCGAAAAGTTATAAAATCGACTTTCCAGTTTCTTTCAAAGAATGCACATATCCTGAAAAGAAGTGAATGCTCTGTAAGGAAGGAAGAGAGCGGATAGGATTGGCTCTTTGGGTGGAAGACAATTCGAGAGCTTCGACGGAATATGCCGGTTAGGAAAAGTTTAAAATATGTCATTACCCTAGCGGTTTTTTATGTTCCAGACAGAAGAGGGGACCTGGAGGAGATCGGGATGAGCTCGAAAGGTCGTGAAGGAACTACGGTCCTGGTTACCCTCTCCCTTCCCCTCCCGTCTACCACTCTTAAGGCTTCTCGCTTTTCCAAGTTGGATACCATACATAATAGGTTCGCCCTAATGAACACCACCTCTACCGTGCCCTTCCCAGTTGGCTGACTTTCACTAGCTGTTATGCAGATCCTGTGGCCATACTTGAAAGGTGAAGCTCCTTTGTATATTTTTGTGGCACCGACAAATGGACATCAACCTCTAACTCCTTCCTTTTCTTTGACTTCCCCGCACTCCTACTAGACATACCACTTCCCTGGCCTGAAGGGTTGTCGGGGCAATCAGTTTGTCTATTTGCCGATTTATCTATTTACGGTTTGCTTGCCCGTCTACAAATAGCTGGTAAAATATTTGTGTTCGATCAATCTGGTAATAGGATACGGAAACAGTAAAATCGCTCACAGTGTCTTGTAGGTAGAGGTTACTGTATCACATTCTTCAGTTGCCATCATTTTCATAGAAATTGGAATTCATTTGTATGTAAACCCTCAATTATGTATGTCTGGCACTGAAACTGGATTTGTCAGTTTTCTTCCATTGTTTGAGTCTTGGTTGAAAGATGATTTTCTGACAGTGCCCACAAGAAACCCAACCAGGGTTTCCTATTGAACAGTCAGGATTCGTTTTTTCGCGCTTTTTTTCGAATTACCTACTTTACCGTTTTTCATTCCTTCGCTATTTGTCAACGGTTTAATTTATCTAACTGATTCATCTGTTATTTATTTATTCATTTATTTGTTCACGGTAAAAATCTGTCTAATAGGTTTTAAGGTGTTCCAGTTTGACTGGCTTACTTGGGATCAATTTTTGAATCAGAGCGTCTGTTGTATCAGTGAAAGCCAATATTAAAGGTACACTTCAAATAAGATCGGAAAACGGCTCAGACAGGCCTTGAAGATTGTATTGGCCGTATGCCATGCCCAAATGGGCGAGTTTGAGTTGGCTACCTTATTTAAAACCTACCTATGGGACACCTATGTTCAAAATTGATATAACTATATAGTCGTGACCCATAGCAACAATGTAAATCAGTTTTAAACATTTTTGGCTTTTTGTAGTCAGCAGTTTACGCGAACGTGACAACCGAAATCTCGTCCGAATACCTCTTCCATGGCCTTTTCGTCACGGTAATCTCGTACAATCCCTATTTTACGACTTTTAGAGGTTTCCTTTTTTGCTTCTGCCGACTTTTTCGGGCTCTTCGCCACCAATGCACTAATCACCACCAACTCTTCGGCTTTTCACCCTGAAAAGGCTACCTCCACATTATCATTCACCAAACTTTTAAACCTTCGTAAGTCTTCACAAAACTCCTGGTTTACGATTCTGTAGACAAATAAGGTAGCAATAGATGAATACATCCATTGCAATCAGAGCCTCTCAAATTGTTATATTTATCGACAGTGTACTATTTACTTTTAAGGAACAGAGCCCCATGTGCACTTGATTTCCGAAATGCTAGAAACCACTTCTATGGTTTGGTTTGAAGCAAAAACTTTGCCATGAGATCATTACTCCTTCTTGCCTGTTTCCTATGCCACGAACACCTTCATATGCATGTGTACTTAGCTTGCAGATGGCATGCAAAGTTGCTTGGTGGCTGATGCTCGGTTCATGCCAATCGATTGAGCATTTCCGAAATTTAAATTAGTTAGTATTTCCAGTTCGATACACTCCCTATAATCATTACAGAAAATTAATCTCTTCTGAATATTTTTTAACTCTGGTAGAAAAAATTTGAGCGCATTTTCCCTGCAGCAACTTTATTTTCAATTGAAAAATGCATTTATCTCATACGATTTATTTATTTTTTGAGCTTACCATTTAGATTTTCGGGGAACTTTCATTGTACAGATCTGCAGGATACTACCACTGCGGTATCCGTTTTAGTTTATCATGATAACGTGTGATGGAAGATGGTATACGGTAAGTGATATAATAACCTCTCTTCTTACCATTACCACCGTTTTTCGTCAACATCGCATGTTGTAAAACTATTTTTTAAAAAATTAAAATTTGTTTCCATGTTTATTTTTGAATTTAAGTTTTTTTTTGTACTGTCTTTTATTAGTTTATGGGTTTTTTCCCTTCCTAGGGTCTTCAGATTGCAATTGAACCGCCCCACATGCTCACAAAGCCATGACAGTACTTCTATGTTACCGTACTGTTAGTATTATAATCGGATGAAAGAATGAAGTAGGGCAAAGTCTTCGGGCGTCAATCGATTCCGATTCCGTTGTGGGATGTGCCAAGCAGTCGACTTCCATCCAGAATCGTGGTGACGTAATGAGTGCGTATGGAGTCTATGCAATTAGTTGCGGTGGCCAGCCGATGTACAAGCCAGTGCATTCATCCTCCAAGACTAGTCTGATGCCAATCAGCCGAACGCAGCGAGGGGGGGGGGGGGGGGGGGGGGGGGGNAGCTGAACGCGGAGGGATGGGGAGGGGGTGGGTAAAGCCTGGTTCGTCCAGGCGATTTCCGACCTGGGATTCGATCCACTAACCTGTGTGTGTGACAGTGGCTCGCTCGCTACTACACCATCCCTACCTGAGCGTGACTATGTTTGACGGGGAGTTAGGGACTCGACCATCCTTCTTTCTTCGACCAAACTTTTCCCTTTTCCTTCGCTCGGCAGACATAACTGCCGAATCCATCTGTCAATGTCATCATTCGCAATACGAGCTCACCATTTTGAAACAAAATGCTTCGAATTTGTTTTACTTTATCAATGACCATCTTGTGAAATTACTCGCTATAAAACACTTGAGTCAGATTGTCTTTGGCGATTTCATCTAATTGTAAGGAGTGAAACCATCTTGCCCACCTCGAAACCCGTTTCTGTTCGTGTCCGTACGCTCTTCTTTGCCATCACCTTCGTCATTTCTTCGTCGAAAACACACACACGTATGCATGCGCATGCATACATGAGGATTTCATTAGCAGATTACGTGATGTTACGTCTATCAATCGATTTATCGACTTTCTCTGATTCATAAATGATTTGCTTTTCCGTTACTGTAGATTACGAAGGTTTTGTGAGAGCTTTTCTCACACGGTTTTTGGTTCCTTTCTCATATGGTTTTTCTTTTTAAAACATTCCGTATTAATCGAGCTTCATGATTTTATTAAGTTCTAGCCTCCCATACATTTCCTTCAGTACGCCCACAGACCTTCCATGCATCCTTTGAGTCCCAAAAGTTTAACAAAGTACCCAATCAATCAATAATCTACTGTCTCTCGTCTGCTCAGAGTGCTACGAAGCGACAGATCTTCGAAAGAGATAGGTGGTTTCTCCTAGCCAGACCGCATCTTTTCGTAGTTTCCAGGCTAGGGAGGCGTTGCGACTTTGGTTAGCAATTTTGTTCGCAGTGACTTAGTTCAGATCGGATCAAAGGAAAATCTTCTTCACTGTAGTAAACTTCGAGCTGAATGGCCCTCATAGGTGCAATTGGAGTCAGAAGACAAAAGAGAGTACATGACGTATGAGAGAGGAATGATGCTCCACCAAGTCTAGCTCATTTTATTTAGAATTCCAGCAATTCATATTTTTCTCTCAAATTGAAGTTTCAAAGTATTACACCAAGCCAATCCATGATTTTTCCATTATCAACCTTAATATTTTTCTGAATCGAAGGTATATGAATGACATTTCTGTGGTTCTGAGTCGTAATAGACTTCATGGCATGTTCTGAGCAGGCCAACTCATTCCATAGGGACTCAGCCACTCCTCGAATCCTCATGGAACGGAGCGGTTGAAAGCCTTCTTTGCCACCGGTCTAGTGATCCTCAACGGCATTTCTTGCAGTTTCTCATCATTTTTAGCTAATTTTCATTTTTCTCCCTATAGATTTCTGGCGAAACGTTTTACATTGAAACCATCGTTGCCCTTTCCATCACTATTTGTTTTACTTTTTACTTCCACTAATGGGCGGAGGAGTCTATACTATCGTGGAAGTGGCTACTAGATCAATCAATGTTCAAAGCCAAACACGTTTTCCATCAATGCACCGTAGCTTAACTGATGTCGGTCTGGTTTTTTCTGGAATGCCTCAAAGCAATCCGGCTTTGACTAGCTTCTAGGCCGTGTGCGAAGAATTCAGTAGTTACCAGTGAGACTGCAGAGTGCGTGGCGCATTCCGAAGCCCTAATAATCATCTAAATGCCAATTGTCTTGCTCTCAAAAGCTATAAATACATCTGGATTTATGAGCAGCACAATCTTTGTTTTTCGAGCTCATTCAAAATATTTATGTTTCTTTCTATTTTTCCAAATCAACATCTAAATAAAAACATTTCGGCACCTTTCTATTTTCATTCCAACTCCCTTTTCGAGAAATTTCTGAATTCTGATCGAGACATACATCAAAGGACAACAGTTGGCAGTCATATTTATAATCTGTTCGATTGCTGAAAAGTCCGTAAAAGTGTCTTTTTCGTTGCCGAATTCAATTGTGTTTGCACTGTTTTATTTGACCTTGTTGTTTTCGACGAACTCCTCCTCTTCGCGCTCTCTCGTCAATTCGTTTTTGAAGAGCCCAAGCCATTTTCGATCCAATTTCACATTCATTTCTGCAAAAGTCCCTTTTTTGATGATTACCGACCAATTCGGGACACAATTAAGTCCATTGAGAGATATAATCCAGTTTAAATAAATTTCAGGTGAATCATCGTTCCCAATCCCAACACGAATCAACTGAACCTTGTGGTGTCGTTGTTCCGTTTTCACTCAGGTATGATATCTTTGGCCACAAAGTTTCCTACGACTCTTTCAATCGCTTTTGCTTTATTTCTGATATTACTAGAGCACACACGTTGCCTTTTTTGGGTGAAGAGTAGGGAATAGAGGTAGATTTTCTGTAAATAGTTGCTATCGAGTACAGCGCACCGCAGCCGCGCGCGTCCGAGGCCGGATAGTATTTTTACCTTTGCGATTCACTTGACCACCTCGATTTTTCTCAGTCACGACTGAATTTGAGTTAGAAAAAACGTTTTTTTGTATTCCTTTCCTCTGTATTGATCTAAATGTGTTACCATTAACTTTTTATTATTTTTGTTTTTTTTTGTGTTATGTGGGGTTTTCAGGTCACTGGCGACCTTATGGGTTCCAATTCTCGATGATTCTGTTAATTATACTACTACTGTACTTACCAATTTCGATCGAAGCCGATGATCTTCCAGATGCACAGAAATGCTGGTTTCGTTGTTCAGCCAAATGTCTCAACGGAAACCGGGTAAGTTAACAGAAGAGGTGATTGATTAGTTTCTACTGACGTGAACCATTTCGCGAGACAGTAGAAGTACGTACAAAAATGCCATTTGGGATAAAAGCGGATTGATTAGGTCTTTCGTTCTTCTAGCACTACAATGAGGGGCATTTCTAGAAAAACTAGTATAGGCTCAGGCTCTGTATTTTTTTTTGATAGAAATTTGTTGTTTTCAGAATGAAGACATTAATGACTGCCTATCGAACTGCACTGCCTACAATAATCCCCAACTTTGTGTGAGTTTTACTTTTTTCGTATCTCGTTCGAATGTATCCTACCAAACGTCCCCTGCAGGCCAACCTGGGTTGGTTGCTAGTTGCAGAACCAGCATTTTTGAAGTTCTGCACAACTGGGGACGTCGTGGTACCGTACACATTCCTTTCCACATTCATTATTAGTGCGGTTTGTATCAATTTGTCAATGTAAACCGCCATTTACTTTTTTTCTTGTTTTTTAGCTTTTTTTAAGGAACGGTTTGAAGTTTTTCATGTTTTCCCCTATGTTTTCCCTCTACGAGTAGGCCCGAATCGGTGCTGTTGCCTAGCTTCATACGCAAGAGTCGTAGCAAGTGGCATATTAGCTAATGGTGCAGATACGTGGCGGAGATCGAATCTCAACGAGTTTGTTTCCCTATCCCCGTCCTCTCAAGCCGGGTGTTGTAACAATTTTTTCTGGAGATTGACATCCTTAGGGGTAAAGTTACTGTCCCTACGTAGAAGCGTTTCATAAGTACTCATGTGAACAGTCATCGGTCTTTTCGATTCCGATAAATGGTTAATTACATGGCGCATCCCATCAGTCGCTCCATTTCCTCCCTTTTTATCGGAATGGCAGTCTATGTTTTTATGACCCAGACCAACGAAGAATCCAATGCTTTTACTTCAGCGAGTCTAGTGGCATCCAACCCACCCTTGATTTGTTTGGGTGCGCCGGAACGGGATCTGATCCCTAGACTATGCTTGTGTGATAAGGCGCCGCTTGCCACCACATCACCTTCGCCCATTTTCAATCAGACTTATTCCAGAAACTTGAAGACAGGCCATGCTGGGATCGATGTCGCGACTTGGGTCCACAGAAGCCGATTCCGGTAACGAGTGGTTTTCATACGGAAGAGCATAATCTATCGTCGATCGTTGAATTCGATGAGGTTCATGGCGCCACGTTCTATGTTGTTCAGTTCAAAGAACTCAATGCGGCCGACTTTACAGTCTCTCAATTTCAGGTAATCATACTTTATGGTTAGCAAGTATGAAATCCATTACTGTTTTTTCGGAAAGAAGGAGAGAGCATTTAAAAGGATCCTAGAGGTTGTGTTGTGGGTCAGGTTCAGCAAAGCGGATGGGAAGTAGTGTTGAGCATAGACTGGGTTAGCTTCCAGTCAGAGAATTTGGCTTACCTTAGACCTTAGGTTAGATTGGTCCTTGAATCAAATTCATATACAGCTGAATTTTTTCAATTTCGGCACCTTAGCCTCCACTAAGTGCAGTTTAACGCCAGTTTATGGAGATCTTATCAAACTATGTGATTTTCCAGCCCGAGCCTTTTCCTTATTACCATACCGGTAGCCTTAAAATGAGTGGCAAATAGTTGATCATGGCAGACAACAACAATTAATTGTAGTTATGACATTCAGGTAACCATACAACCGTCTTTCTCGAATTTTCAAAAGCCAGCTCCGATGTTCTGTGATCCATTGTCTATTCGGTAACCTGCTCCTTACTTTTCTTTCCTTCCCTTTATAATTGTTATTTTTGCTTGCCTGGATTTCTGTCGCACCCTTCTGTACCTCTTATAGGGCATTTGATAGGTTAATAGGTTCACCCATAGGATATTTCAGGGTCTCGGCAGTTTCGTCGGATGGTGTCAGCCCTCTGTCCGATCCTTACACAGTGAACTCGCCACAGCCACGGGTCAGCGCAAAGCTACAGCTCCTACATATGGTGTACTTGGTCAGCTGGTTTCATTTACGTAGCAATTTTCCTTGATTTCTTATAACCTCCAACTCTAAAGTGACTCTATTTTGTAACACGACCCTTTCGTGAAGAGTTCTATGTTGCTACGTTCTGCCACTGACTGAGTTATCTGGCATCACGAGCTCCCGAGGTCGCCCACAGGCACCATGACGGATTCATACTCCTTTCAAAATTTTCGATTTAACTCGGGTTTCTGTGCAAAGCCTCCTTATTACCTGAAAAAAAGCTCTGAAAAACAAATAATGAGGAGTTTATTATTTTCGCGAGTAAATTATTCACTAACTAGAGAAATCTTAGGAATGTAGTACCGGTAAAGGTGATATCCGAGTGAGGCCATATGCCTGGTCCCATTCTGCTGACTTGCAATAAAAACTAATCAAGCCCAGGTCAATAACCCAAGTAGTACAATCGGTTTCAGAGTACACCGCTCAAGAATGAATTCTATTCGGCGAATGGGACCATTGAAGTTACCTTCAAGTACGAGGCTGGAGGTATGACAATTGGCTCTTTCTCTGATTCTCTGATTATTACTCTTTTTTTTAGCATGGCCACTCGGAGAGAAGGATTTGGATGTGGTACCAATGTTCCATTTAATCACATGCGCCGAGCCGGATCTGTCCCAAGGAGTACCTCTCCCAGAATTTGTAGGTTTTATTAGTTGGTAGATGTCATGAGGCAGAAAACTGAGGGGCTGAACGTAATGGTAGAGATTTTAGACGAGAGGTACGCTTCCGAACACTTTGGTTGGCCGTTTGGGTTCGGATATGATGTATCGAAAATGCCGGTTCGTCTACTATGCTCAGAGCATCTCGAGCCGAAGATGTGCTACACAAACAGAAATTCGGACACCACCCACTCAAGATCTGCAAACGCTTGCAATCAGTAAGTTACTGGGAAAACATTTTTCATTTTTTTACCTGACTTTGAGAACTTATTCCGTGTTGATCTTTTGTTAACTGCTGTTTTTTTGCCGCAGTACACGATGTGAAGGCCTTACGAGTCATGGGCTCCGGCCTCGGACGGGACTCGAACCTGTGAACCCATATTTGTGCCTTGCGGGCATTGTGCTCCTTCCCGTACACTACCGGTAAAGAGCGCTGTACCAGGAAAACACGAGTAGGGTTTCGAGTTCGGTCCGAGGCTGAGATTTTGCCCTCAACTCGAAAAGACCACACCTGATTTGCTCTTTTACCTAACCTTGAAATTCAATCATGTTGCTATAGGTACGGTATTTCCGAAAGTGTTACTTCAACGATTTTCTCCAAATTCCCTGTCCGCTCTCTGGTTTGACTTGAATTAGGGTTGTTCCGAAAGCTCACAGTATCACTTCTAGACTGCGACACGGTTGAGGGCAATCCGTGCGTCAGGGTTGACATCTATCAAGCTCCCATTTGTGGTCAAATCAACGATATCGATTATACGGTACGTTTAATTTCACTAAAAGTTAAAAATAAATAATTAAAATTATAAAAATTATATTAATTAATAAAAATAAAATAAATATTAATCATAATATAAATTATTATCTTCGAGATAATGAACTTTGTTCAGAAATAATATCCATTTGAATTTCGTCAGTTTTTCTCAATCACATTTTGTTATTAATTATTACTTTTATTTACTTTATGTAATTGCTCCTTTGTTCACTATTTATTTATTTGTCTGTTATGTTTTCCATTGATTTATGTTATTATTGTTTGATCTGTTAATTTCAATTTGTGCTTGAAGAATTAGTCCTCTCGATGAAATTGAAAATTTATTCTGATTTGAGGGAAGGATGATAGTCGTTATTGAGTTGTTATTTTTTTTGATCATATCATTATTGGGTGGAGGTGGTGTAGTGGCAAGTGGCGCACTGTATCACATGCACGGTCAGGGGTTCGAATCCCGGATCGATGCCCGCCCAGGCCAACCAAGCCCTCCATCTCCACGGGGTCGGTGAATTGGTACCAGACTCGTCTGGGAGGACAAAAGCACTGACTTGTACATCGGCTGGCCACCGCAATTCATTGTATAGGCCACATACGCACTCTACGCACTCATTACGCCACTACGATTCTGAATGTCGAGTGCGGGGGCACATCCCTCGGACGGGATTGATTAACGCCAAAAACTTTATCCTTTTTATCATTATTATTTATTATTATTACTATTACTATTATTATTGTTATTATTTACTATAAGAGATTATAATTATCAGTAATTATCGATAACTGCTATATGAAATTTTAGTAGTTCCAAAATAAATTCTACTTATATTTAGATTGACAAAAATCCTTTTTTAAGGGCATTTTTCACATTTTATATATAATTATCTACTATCACTATAATTTATTTTATTAATACTTAGAATTTTTCGAAGTAATCCGTGGGTTCCAGATATTGAAGAAGTACATCGCACCAGGCGACAAGTACTACAGTCTGAGTCTAAACGTCACATTTGATCCAATAGTGAGGGATAACGAGATGCCGACCATCTACTACCAGGCGTATTATGGTGAAGCTCTACCGTACTCACGGAAAGAGGAGGTAAGATGAAGTAATACAAATTGGGTTAAAGTAGGAACTCGTCCAAACTCGTACTCACCTTCTAAAAATATAGAAGATGTGGGCTGGAAGACATTGCACCAGGCCGAACTCAAGGCCTAACCCCCTCTTCTACAACGCCTTCTCTTCCCTCACCCCCTTACGTGCAACTGAGCGGAGTAACTATCTGGGAGATTTTCGTGAAAAAAAACCTAGTATCCAGCCATTCAATCATTTCTTTTCTGCTTTCAGGAGGCACTAGCTGGCGTGAATATGACGAGAGTGTTAGGAAGCACCACCAACTGCTTACAGTTCGACCAGAACGGATTCTGTTTGGTAGGCCATCATAACCATAATTTGTTGGTGGTTCTGAACAAAGAAAGCCTTTCCAGCACAATACTGGTAACAGTGTAAACGTGAGTGGAATCCACTACGATAAGCTGTACGGAATTACGTTTTGTGCTGTGAAGGATCCTCGAAATCTCACTTTACCCAATCTGACGGAAAGCAGTCGATCGGTTCGACCACGAGCCAATAAGATCTACGTCAACTTTGCGGGTGAGATGTACACTTATTCAAAGATGGGGGCTCGGCACATTCCTTTTTGTTTCTGTTCTCAAGGTAGAGGCAGAAAACTATTTTCTGTAAATGAATTTGTTCATGAGGNAGAAAGCCTTTCCAGCACAATACTGGTAACAGTGTAAACGTGAGTGGAATCCACTACGATAAGCTGTACGGAATTACGTTTTGTGCTGTAAAAGATCCTCGAAATCTCACTTTACCAAACCTGACGGAAAGCAGTCGATCGGTCCGACCACGAGCCAATAAAATCTACGTCAACTTTGCGGGTGAGATGTACACTTATTCAAAGATGGGGGCTCGACACATTCCTTTTTGTTTCTGTTCTCAAGGTAGGGACAGGAAACTTTTCTCTGTAAATGAATTTGTTCATGAGGGCATACATTCTCATAAAACTCTCACGGGAACAGGATTTTCGTACTAATAAATGGACCCGAAAGAATCCCAAAAAAACTGATACCATGGGGACGATTGCATTCGGTGAGGCTTAGGATGAACCAAGAACCTTTTTTTCCAATGGGTTTCTGCTAATCACTGAGAGGTCGCTTCAATGACGTAGTTCAATACCGATGTTTCGGGCCTAGTCGCACGCATGCCTATAAGATCCTTTGAAAATATTTCCGAAAAATGAAAACCAAGACTTTTGTGGTCGGAGTTTCATGCATGTAAATTAATCCGTGGAACCTTCACAGCAATTGTTCGATGACTTATTCGAGCTGTTCTTCTTTTTTCCCCTTTTTACCTTTTACTTTTCTTACTTTGTGTTGGAAACACTGCTTTCGCCGTTCACTGAGAAAGTTCTCTTGTGGGATGTGGATGAAGTCTAATAAAGCTTCAATGATTCAATCAATAAATCGATTGTTGCATCTGGTTTTGAGCCGGTGAAACTACACTATTTCCTATGACGAGTAAGTAAGGGCTGTTTTAAACATTTTTGAGAAAATGGCTTCACTTAAGTGAATATTGAAAGACACTCCCTTAAGTTCATGTCGCCAGCGGCTGTTTCAGAAGCGATTCTACCCGGAAGTCTGTAATACATGGCTTTTTCAGTTCCATTCATTGAATTATGAAAATGAATTCCAACATTTTTTTTCAGATCAGGCTAACAGTAAAACAGCAATGATCATCGGAATTGTTATCGGAGCAATAGCCCTTCTGATTTTTGCCATCATTGGCATCTGTTGTTACATCAACAGAAAGCAAAAGCAGGAGAACAAGCTGTACCAACTGAAACTCGCCCAGCTGGAACGTCAAAAGGAATGTCGTTATGCCGATCTCCCGAAAATGTATGTGACATAATGTTTGCTGCAAAACCATCCCCTTTTCCATTTCTGTTCAATATTTTTCAACAGTGACTGAACTGTCAAATGTAGAATGTAGAAATGCACATACCCTAGAAGTACTGCAGCTTCCCCTCCCACACTGAGGATCAAAGTTCTAAGAAGGAGTTGCTTGAATTTCAGGCACGACATCTGGGAAATCGAGCGACGTAATCTGATAATATTCGATGAATTCAAACTCGGATCTGGAGCTTTTGGCGCTGTTTATCTTGGTATGTAGTCATCTAGAGCTCCTTCCCAGAATTGTAGTTTTTATGCCCCTACATTTTTATCAGCACACTTCTTATGGTCATCTGAAGCAATGGCTTCTGAGCACCCAAATCAGCTGAATGCAAAGCATTTTGAGAATAATTTTTGAACCAGAGAAGCAAAAGCTGTGCGGTCTCATAGGTATAGGTAATCGATCGGTAAGAGTGGAAGTTGTCCCACACTACGCCCTAATTGCGAGATTCCGAATTACGACCGGAGACTTTTCGATCTGATTGGGAGAGGGAGGAAGTGGAGTGAGGGTGAGAGAGGAGGAGGAGATTGGGGTAGTGAAGGGAGTTCGGCTTTGGGTTGCACCGTTTCGCCCAACCATCCCGATCATTCTTCAGCTCACTCCAAGACTGAAAACCGATAATATATGTGGTTTTCAGGAAAGCTTCTCGGCAAGTCGTTGGCACACAAAGACTCAATTTCACCTCTGGGAGTCAATCTCATGAGGGCGGAAAATTGTCAGGTGAGTCAAAAATGTCACTAAGGAAGTGCAAGCTGCGAGTTTAGTCCTATCCGTTTTTCAGGTTGCTGTAAAAATGTTACCTGAGTACGCCGATGAAATGTCCCGAAGTGATTTTCTTAGAGAAATTGGGCTTATGAAAATACTTGGATACCATGAAAGGTAAAATTTTTCAACTGATCAGTTTTGTCTTTTACTATTTATTAAGCTCATTGACCCTTTTTTCGAATCTTGAATGACGGGGCTTAAGGTAGTGCTTGAGAGTGGATATTGATTTTACGCGCACCTACGAGTCGTTCTTCTTGGCGTAGTGAGGGAGGCAGGTAAAACAATGGCAGCGACCCCGGAAAAGTCAGATAATAGTTCGTTCTCTATTCTTTTTTTAACAGTACCGTTTAGATTGGTGAATATGATAGCCTGCATAACAGAATCCGAACCACTGTGCCTTATCGTGGAATACTGTAGCGACGGCGATTTGCTACGTTTTCTACGTGAACGATGTAAATATATGATGAAGGTCTGTCTGCCCTTTTGCTATGTAAGTGAGCAAGCCCTTCAAATCAGTTCGTATACTTCAGCTTGACGCAGCTGGTGTAAACTATCATGAGCCGCCAATCGATAACAGTTACGATATCGAAATGGTAATCACATTGAAACAACTGCTCATGTTTGCCGTTCAAGTCAGTTATGGACTGGTAAGTGAATCCTGAACATTTGGAAGTTGACTTATACTTATAATCACTTGGCACTACCATCCAACGTCTATACTCGCTTTGTAATGCCCATAGCTGTCGATTTTTCTGTTGTACCCTTCAATTCATTTACAAAATGGTGATCAATCCGTCAATTCCAGGAATACTTGTCATCGAAAGGTTTTGTCCATCGAGACGTAGCAGCTCGAAACGTGCTGGTCCACGGGAAGAACGCTTGCAAAATTGGTGATTTTGGTCTCTGCCGGAATTTGTATGCGGACAATTCACTCTACAAAAGCAAGGTACAACGTGGTCCTCGGTTTTCCTTACAGTTTACGGGAGAAAGGATCAGGTGGATCCGTTCCGTGGTATTAGTCTAGTTGGTCGCTAATACATAAAATAACGACAATCCAAGAATTCATTACAATTCTCAGGGTGGACGCTTGCCGTTGAAATGGATGTCACCAGAGGCCATTCGACATTACGAGTTCTCAGCGCAAAGTGATGTGTAAGTGCTTTTCGTATCTGATGTTTTTGATTAATAAAGTTTCTTTTCAATTCTAATAAGAGGGTAGAATAATAGGATCTAATTTTAATTTGTGTGGAGGATGTAGAGGTTGCACCATTTGCACTGGGACGCACCTTCCAGCTTACTGTAGCCAGCTGTATATAATGGCGCACACATTTGGGAAGCTAGAAGCAAACAAACACCTTTTCCGTGCAATTTTTCCGTCACTTTCTCGTTCAGCCCCCGATTCTGCTACTTTTCTGAAGCCCTGTGTTTCTCTGAATAGGCCGACTTTCGCGTTTTCTTTACCACCTTTGCAGTGATCTAGACTATCACATCAATTATTCGTTCAAAACTAGTAGCTCCAAGATTATTGTGAAGTCGGACACGCTGCTTCACGCTGCTTCTGCTGCCGTCTAACCATTTGATGATGTCTACGCAGCGATTCTTCTTCCCATTCACCCTTACATTTTTTCCTACTTCTTCCCCAATTACTTATCTTACCTCCAATTTACCTTTTCATTACTTTACCATTTTACTTAATAACCGTGACTTTGACTGCTCTCGCACTCGGGGCATATGTAACTGAAGATCCAGATTCGAAATGCCACAAAATTCTTCAGGTGGGCCTTCGGTGTCCTACTGTTCGAGATTATCACCCTTGGCGGTTCACCATATCCATCTGTATCTCCTGAAGAAATGCTACCTTTTTTGGAAAACGGTGGTCGAATGGAACGTCCTGATAACTGCCCTGAAAACTTGTAAGTCATTGATTTAATGATTTTTGGGCCCCTCTCTAGGATTTTCAACAAGCTTTTCCAGCTATGAAGTAATGTGCGAGTGCTGGACAGTGGATCCTCGACTGCGGCCGGATTTCTCAGCAATTCGCCAGAAGCTGGCTTCTTTGCTGGAGGAAATCACTGAAGAATACAGCTATCTGACTTTGGACGCTCAAAAAGACTACTATAATGTACAGTATGGAGATCAAAAGGTTACTGTAAAATACGGTTATTGATTGGTGTGTACGGCCCTAATGCCGATATTTGAGCGTCTGATTTTAGCCTGATGTGATTGTGATTCCTGAGACGGAGACGATCACGACCGAACCGCTGAAGAAGACGTTGGATTCACCGACGTTATCGATCGACAGCCTCCCAGTCGATGATGTGGCAACGTGGAGCGATGACAATTCTGTAAAAGATTTTAAGGCCGATGACGTTGGCAGACGGAAAACTGCCTCGGGTGACACAGCCGACTCAGTCCTGGGTGTGGATAATTCCGCCTATAAAGGCGATTCCTTATAGTTCAATGACGTGTATAGTTTGATTTCATATTAGTGAAGTAGAATTTTGGCCCAAAATTGTCTGTCAAGGGTTGTATGAGATTACTTTTTCAAGACGGGAACAACATATCGTAATTGATTCCGTCGCAGGATCCACAAAAGAGATTTGATCGGTGCATGAGAGTGGTACCCGGGGGCACTGGGTGGCTCAATGAGAACCAGGAACAACAGATTAGGACGAATCATCTGGGTAGAAGAAAGGAGGGAACAAAGAAGAACTCTGCTTCTTTTTCCCCCTGAAGGACCGAACGGAGATGGTACTGAAGAAGTTCGGGAGCAACTAGATACCAATAAGTTACATGGGCAAATAAGGAAGCATTCAAGTCTACCAGGTACCACTCTCTCTTCCTACCAGTTCAATTTCCGATCTCATTCTCTGGCTATCCAGCATTCCATTAAAATCAATCAAAGTAGTGAGGAATCTCCTCTATTTAGTACCCACTTCCTTCCTTCAATCCCAGTAACGTGGCTCTTTCTGTCCTTGTAACTTCTATAGCAACTTGTAGAAACCGTGAGCGGAGGGGGAAGTGACGAGAAAGAGGGGGTGGTGAAGAGGGACGGAGATGGAAGAAACGATAGCGAACAAACTGATGGCAGAATTCCAAAATCAAAGCAGCAGGTCATGAGGAACCTCGCTGAATGGAGAGGTGTTCTGGAATTTGGTCGTGGTAGGAAACGAAGAAAGTCTATCCATAGAGTAGTCCCTGCTTCCTCTCTCCCTACTGCCGCCCTCTCCCACCCCTTACCTCTTGCCCACATCCTATCCTACTGTCCCCATGTGAGCTCCCCACTATGTATAAGGGAGGTGCATTCTAGATGACTATTATGATTTATGGGTTACAACGATTATTTACTGATTTTAAACAAAGAAAAGACATTGAAGCTCTCTATTACAGACGATTGTTCTGCCAAGATTATGTTTTTATTAAAATTTTTACGATTATATTCACAACCGGTACTGTAGATAGGTAGCGCTTGGTAGGTGATCTAGCCTCCCGTTGCTATTTTGTAGTTGTTTTATTCTAAGAAAGCAAATGACGCTTTATTTACAAAAGTGCAAATTGCTATGTTGCGTTCAAATCGTCCCCTTATAGAAAACAATGTTCAAAATTCGAATGTCCATTATGTATGTCGATTTCCTCATGGTTGTTTACGTGTGCGATTTCTAAATAAAATTTGTTGTACAGATCCAGCATTTCTATAAGTGTTTTGAAGATTACCAAGGCTACAGAAGGCTAGGTTGACTCAGATAGATTTTACAATACTCCAGAATACCCCAAAGAAGTCTCCAGACTACAGCGACCGCGAAATTCAAGCCCTTATCCAGTAGACTCGGTGCTTCGCGGGTGGGAGGCAGAATGGGCATTCATTTATCAGTTGTCAAGTAATCTCCACATCATTTTACTGTTACGCCGTGCTCAAGTAATAGAATGGATTGCTACGCTCCTTTCCCGTCTTGGATAGAATCCCTATGTTAAGAAGTCAAACAAAATCAGGAGCTTCACATCTCTGGGTCTGACGGTCATTTTGTACGAGTTCCATTGCTCTGTTCGAGTTAGAGCACTGAAATGTAAACCACTGCTAGAGCCTAGACGTTTTCGGTAGTAATGAGCCATTGTCAAGAAAAAGGAAAACATTATAATAGGAACGGTAGTTGACAGTACAATGCTCTGTTGGTGAAGGTAATTGCTCAAGCTTCAAATGAAGTCTAAAAGTGTTTTGAGATTGGCATTCCAAAGCAACCGATGGCAAGATTAGATAGTCAGCGAATGATAGTCCCATGAAGGTTCTTCGTTTAGATTGATTCGATTTCCTTTCAGTTTGCACTTAAAATCGTGTTCCCTTTCGTGATGGAATCATCATCAAGAACTTGATAGATCGATATTTATTGATGGATTTAGTCGTTCGTGTTCTTCTACGAGGTAGTCTTCTTGCTAACCGCTCTAGCCGGGCACCGGCAGTAACCAGCGTCTTCACCTGGTCGTCCAGGTTCACCATAGTTACCAACAGATCCGATGAATCCAGGCATTCCTGCAAAAACACTATCAGGAAAGGCAGCTAGGAGTAAAAAAGTATATCGTCCTCACCAGGTTTTCCTTCAGGTCCAGGTTCTCCCATAATGCCAACATTTCCTGATACACCAGGTGGCCCAGAGTTACCAGGATAACCTCGAGGACCGACCATTCCCTTGAGTCCTGGTGGCCCGACGGGACCTTTTTCACCTCGCGTTCCTTCTGCTCCCGGAGGACCTTGCTCACCGTCCTTTCCAGGCTCACCCATCGGACCCATTGGTCCAGGTGGTCCAGCGATTCCGTCACTTCCTGGACGTCCACTATCTCCTTGTGGTCCCTCCTCTCCAGGCAATCCTTGCGGTCCAGGCTGGCCAGGATATCCTGCAAAAGAACCGTTCAGCCAGTGCTGTTTGTTATCAAAAGAAACGTTGTGTTACCTATTGGTCCTTTTGGTCCCGGTGGACAGACGCGGCAACCACTGGCGCTCACTTGCACCTGAGGTACGATTCCTGGGAGGCCGGGCTCTCCCGGCGTACCTGGCTCGCCAGGAATGCCGTCCATACCGTCTATACCAGCGCGACCTTTTTCTCCTGGGGGACAGGTGTTTTCTGCGTTGCACACTGCAAGTTCGATATCAGGCAATAGTTCATCACATATAAGACAATTCTCTCAAGAAATTCCAATAATAAGTAACGAATATAAGGTGAAATCAGCTCATTTTCTCAAAAATTGATGCTAAAAGTGATCAGCTTCCTCTCTGAAGGACATAAGTGGGTGAAAATTGAATAGAAGGGTCGATTTGATCGCGAGGCTTGCCCAACCCAACCCAAATCAACCTACCTTTGAGACTTTTCTGAGCAAACGCGCTGAAT
>UZAF01019200.1:0-24544 GCA_900617895.1 Haemonchus placei
CTAATGAGTAAGGCTTATCCCACTCAGGTGCTGCTCTGGAGCGACTAAAATCGACTGGGTAACTTATCTGCGAGTTCAGGTTCTCCTGTCGAAGTCGGATATACAAGAATAGTCGTTAGTTGGATATAGTCGTATGTCCAGCGTGATCCTCGAAATATCCTGATCGCCACTATTGTGATCCACTATTGTCTTGATAGTCTTGCAGCAGAACAGATACTGGGTATGACGTTTATTGGAAAGCACTGCCGATACAGCTGGAGGCGATGTAGACTGGGCAGGAATGAACCACCACCATACCGAACACTCATTTATATAGCTTCAACAACATAAGGATAAGACCAATCTAGTGGTTATCATCATACCACCAGTACGCACAACAATATGATTTATAATCCTTGTAGAGCAGATTTTTTAGCCACTCAGAAATAAAACAAAGCCTGCCTATGTTGGAGTAAGGGAAGGGACTGATCGAGATTTTGCTATTGCATAATCTGAATTACGTTGGAAGGTGAAACCTTATTAACTTTGTGTTGCGGGGTCGTTGCGCGTGGACGTGTAAGAAGTTCACCTGACCTGCCATATTCTGTAAGACAGGGTATTAGCTACAGGCTATTCAAGGGCAGACAGATCAGTTTTTCCGAAAAATCCCGTTGTTCTCAGACTGATCGGTCATGGAGCGTGATAGATCGTTTTCCCGGAGCCCTTCTCCTGCTGTTTGATTTCAAGAAAATTGGCACCAAAGTCCACTGGATGCTTTCCGATACTTATGGAGGACAAGCTCCATCTGAACGAATCTGCAGAGATGGTTTCTCTTCACTCGAGAGTTTGCAACGGAGGCGGAATGTCCACCGCCAAAAAGTAATGCTGTGTGAGCATTTGGTGGTGGGATCAAATAGGTGTTGTGTACTATGAGCTGCTGAGCTCGAACGAAACTGTTACTGCTGACCGCCACGAACACCAACTTGACACCTATCAACGCTTTCACCTAAAAGCGGCCGTCAATCGCAAGAAAATATCATGAGGTGCTGTTCCACCACGAACATGCCAGACCCCATGATGCGAAGCATGTCCCTAAAAAATTGCAGTTGTTGGATGTGATCAGCTTGTTCAGCCCACATACTCTCCGGATCTTGCTCTTTCTGATTACCACCTATTCCGGTAAATGCAAGTCAGTTTGGTAGATACACGCTTCCGAAATTCCGAAGAAGTGCGAAAATGGGTGGGTAACTGGAATGCCCCAAGTATTAAAGACTTTTTTAGAGGCTGAGTCAACAAGATACCAGAAAGATGGCAGGATGTTGTAGCTAACCGTCCTGCTTCTCTTTCTTGGTCTAATAATGCGAAATTTCAGTATGTGTAGTATAGGTGTATTGTGAATATTCACCACTATTAGCCTGCAATCCGATCAAGTTTCAGATATACTAAAGCTTGAACTCAAAGTCGACTATGAAATCGAAAATTGGTCCTTCTGGTAGATTTCCTTTTTGCCATGTCTGAAGTGTACAGCGCTAACGCAGTGAGTGAGAAAAACGCACATAGGGTGCAAATATATGCAGACGTGGCCAACTATCAGTGAAATCTACTACCACAATACGTATTGCTCTTAGCTATGCGGATATGAAAGTTTCGCAGTCGAATAGTGTTGGATAGTGTTAAATAAGCTTCAGTCAATCTCATCGAAATTTCGCGAGATTTGCTATGCTAAGAAAAAAAGTTGCAGAAGGAAAGGCATTTCGCCTTTCCGCAAGCAGTTCAGATCTTCTGCACGGATTCGATCTGGTCATTGTTCCAACACTTTTCGTCTGTCGAATGATCTGCGCCACTTTCTTTCAAGTACTTCTCCTTCTTCCTCCGTGTGTATCATAATTGCCTCCGAGTGATCTCGTAAGCGACTGCGCTTGCATTTTTTAACAGGTTTTCAGTGAGAACTCGAATTTTCTCATTCTATCACTCCGGCTTCCAACATAAGACCAACTGCTTTCGTTAAATAGTTAGAAATGATGTTCTTCAGACGGGTGCTGGGAGTGTATTGATGCTAGCCAACATCTAAGCTGATTCTCGTGCTATTTTTCTCGTATGATCTTGGTAATCCTTTTCGATTATATATGGCAATACCTTCTTTAGCACCTTATGAGCCACAAATTTCTGATTTTTCCCAGTTCCCTCCTATAGACAAGCGTTTGGATATAAGAAGTCTCATTTTTCAGGAATCATTGCCGAAAACATTTTTAGTACTTGATTTGTAGACTCCCCTTGTAGTAGAGTCCGCAGTGTAAACAAGCGCTTTCAGCTTTTCATTAGGATTATATATCGAGTTTGACGCGAGTTGCATACTGCCATTCGCCGCGTTCTTTTTAAGCTCACAGCTACTGTTGCTCCAATTAAACGGTGATTTGAATTAATGTAAATGAAAATATCCGAAGGACATTGACTTTACAGAAAAGTCGCACTTAATTAATTCAAGAGAAATTGATTCCGTATAAGAAAAGCTTGTTCGGAGTATGGAATTCCTGTCTAGTTCCTTCCCTCCTTAGTTACTCCAATTTCTTAGATTTATGTCACCAACTGATCGCCCAGCATGTACCTATAAACTAAATGAGAGAAAGGCTTTCAACTATCCTGAGCGTGAATATTACCTAAAGTCAAGCCGATCAATTAAGCTCTATCAGCACAGAACTCGAGACCCACCACAGCCGCTTGTAAGCTTAAACGTGCACTTCTTAGTGACCAGGTGATGGAGGAAAAGAAATTAGCATAGCTCAAGAGTACCAAGCTTTTTTTGAATACTGCAAGCAGAAACTAAAACTGGCAGATAGTATTCCGAATATCTCAAGTGAAGACGATTTCTCTCAAGCCAATTTCTTTGCCGACTATTTTCAGCCAGCCTATAAAGAGCATCACGTATCGAACGCTTCTCTTCCATCCTTGTCTTCGGATTCTCTGAATTGGGTTTACGTGTCTAGTGATACTGTTTACAACGTACTACAATGTCTGCCTTACAGGGTTTCCTTTTCTAACCAAATACCAGGGCTATCTACTTCATAACAATATCATTTGAGAGGATTTCGCTTCATGGCGACATAAGTAATGAAAAATCGTACTTGTCAGACCAGTTTTCAAAAGGGTTGCAACAACAGTGTTGCCAACTACAGGCCGATTGGCTTGACTATAACTCTATTAGTAAAGTCACGGAGTGTATATTATGTAAAGAAATTAGTGATTTTCTCACAGAGAAGAGTTGTCGCACAATAACTAAGAGCAGATCCATGATCTCTGCTTTGCTATCAGCTATCCCCTTGTGGCATAGGGAAATTGACAAAGGGAACTCGGTTGGAAGTAGCCTTCCATAGTAAGATATTTTTATTTACATTGATTATTATATTACCCTTCCTTTCTCGGGTTACCAGAGTACCAACATATTTTATTGGATTTCAGTATCTCCATCCCGTTGTATTGATTAACCGTTCTACTAGTTTTATCATGGGTATGTTTGTTCAATTACTCCTCTTCCTTCTACATAAGTTTTTTGTCAACTTCGACATTAACGCGCTCTAACTCTAGTATGTAACTAACGTTTGGCTGAATATCAAGCGTAGGTTTTTCAGGTAGTTAGATTTTGTGAGTTTAGCTCTCATACTGGTACTCTGACTGTTTATTATACTACTCTTTTTTCGTACATTTGTCTCCTCTTGGAACTGGAGGTTTTCTATTTTTTACTGTTTGCTATGTTTTGACGTTAAATATACGTTGTTTTTTGCTAACCCTTATACATGATGAGCAGAAGACGACGTGGTTCGTATGGATATTAGAGGAGAAACGAACCACTAAGTAGGTTTTTGGTAATTTTTTTGTTTTAGTGTGTTTTCCTTTTCCAACTGGGACTAGACTGTTGCTTGTCGTATCTCGAGAACAACCCGTTATTGAGAACAGTTTCGTCATACGATATACTTAATTGTGAATAAATTTTTTTGGGCAAGTGTCCTCATTGTCACTGGTGGTGATATAATGGTCCCCTCTTGTGTCAGTGACGTTTTATTCCTTTTCATCTATTCCTTTTTTAGTAATCAACACGCTTGCAATGAATTATTTATCAAACAACCCAAAAGGCATTGATAAAATATGAAACTCTTCTAATACAATTTATTTGTTCTTCCAAGCTTCCCTTCGTTTATTGTTCCATGCATGTTCTTCTGTCTATTTTTGTGTTATTTTGCGACTCTCTTTTGCGCAACAATCCCTTTCCCTTGATCATTCTTACCTGCTTAGCATTTGATGTCATATTAGTATTTGTGAGCTAGTAACCTCAAATGGGACGTCGATATCATTGATTATATCATCGGATTTTTTGGCATGTGACATCTCTTCAACACTAATGAACCGCCGGGTCATCTTTTTTAATCTTGGCAATTCATGCCGTTTATTTCACTCACGTTCATTGCGGTTAATTCTACTTGCATTAGAAGACTCTATAACGGTGCACCACTCCAGCCACTTTAATCTAGTCCTAATCTTATTGCTATTTCAGTTGATCGTATTCTCTAATCAATAACATATTGATGTTATCATGCTTTTATCATCTCAATATAATAACTGAAATATTATTCATCTGTCGCATTATGCCCCCGTCCAACGTCACAAAGCTATTTTTTCTGGTATCTCTGGAGTTGNTAATTTTTTTGCAAGCAGACTTCCCTTATTTTCCTGCGTAGGTATAGCCTGTCATCATTGACACTTTCTTAATCACTTCACATACTTCCTTATAGATACTTCCTACTAATATATCTCTATTATCTCATAATAATTAACATCTATAATCTAGGTTCTCGACGTCAGCAATTTTAATAGTTTGGTTCCTTAACAGCTTAACATTACAATTGTTTTCCAGATGCGTATAAATTCTTTTCGCTTATTTGTAAGAAGGGCTCCTAGAGTTTGAGCTCATCTCGGCCTAAACATGTTGTTAACCGAAACCCAAAATATCTGGGTTCAAAACTAAGCATAACTTACTCGGAATGAGGTACGATTCCATTGTTTCCTGTTCCTCACACAGCTCAAGGGCGTCTCCTTCTCATCATCACATCTTAATTAAAAATATCCGTTTGTGTGTGAATATTTTATTATTATTTTATTCATTATTATTTATTACTATTTATTATTTTTTATTTATTTTTATTTATTATTTTTATTAACTCACTTCACTATATCATGCAAAAACTTATTTACAACTTCGCTAGTACCGACTGGTTGATTTGCTCCTGTTGTCTATTATCCCTCCCTTCCTGATCAATATTGCACACATCGGAACACGGGATCAAAATTAATGTTATTCTCCGTTTCTATTGACAATTAATCCTAGGTATTTACCGACAAAATAAATTAACATACCACGGAAATTTCCAATCACACATTACAAAGAACCAAGACGAAAGTTTATATAGTAACTGACTAACATTTCTCGGCAGGGCCTCACATGACATACGGTAAGCAAAAACTGTAATTGATCTACCACACGTAACAATTTTGGTGAAATCTATAATGCCCCAGCTATACTGCTCATTTAATTTTTTACTAACTATTTATCCTCTGTTTTTATTTAATATTTGGTTGTTGTTGGCTCATCAATTGAGTTTTTCTTCCTTTTTATTCCTTTTTTTTCAATTACATTTGGTTTTTTTCTTTCTTTTATTTCTATCTTCTCAGTTATACTATTTTAATCACACTTCCCTACGAAAGAAACCTTTTCGAGAAACATTCGTCCAAAAACTCTCACGGAAGCCATACCTTTCACTAAAAATAGCGACTAGCACAGTTGAGGTTTATCAAAGTCCAAAACGGCAAGAGCGGTCGATTTTTGTTCCCTCCAGGGCTATTCTTTTATCATGGAGCACGCAGGGAGAGCCACCCTTTGCGCAGCAGCTCCGCCAGACCGCGGGAAGACTCTTCTCTTATTTGGGTGAGACCACCCAAGTACTTAGGTTTAACGGTCGAAAAACAACGATGTCACTAATGCTAATAACTATCTGGTTACGGAAACAGAGCATATAAATGTAATAACAAAAATTGTAGAAAAATGTATTGTGCAGTATTTCAATTTGTAGTGAATATATTATATCCAATGGTACAGGTTTACATATAAAGACATATAAAGGAAATAATACTAATTCCAATAGTAAAAGTGTTATATAGTAGTACTGGTAATCAATGTGGTATGCAATAGTGGGAATGACTATGAGGAAAATCAGAGAAAGAATTGCAGAACATATAAACAGTATTACAAACCTTCAAATCAGTTCTCCTTTATACAATCATTTTTTATAAATGTAACAGAGGTATAACAGCTAGCATATTGGATTCAGTGGATAATAATGATAAAAATACTTTATTTCACAAGAAGTTAATCTGGATTAAATTGCTTATGACCCCATATTCTTTTGGATTGAATGATAAAATAGACGTCAAAGGATACGGGAATATTACAAAAATTAAAAGCCTCTCGAGTTTGTTAAGGACCCACCTTATTTTTCACTCAGTATTATCAAGCGTAGAAAGGAAAAAAGTGGAAAGAAAGCTAGCAAAAAGAAAAATAAAACATGACATAATATACAAGGAGGTAACCCAAAAACCAATACAATATTATAGACTCATCAAAACTTTGAGGAATAATGAAATTACCAAACTGATTGAGTTTGCCTACAGCGATAACTTTGTCAACGAATTTCCTAGTAAGGTTAGGTTCGCTACAATACATACACTCGCACATTTCATTTTTACACCAGGGAAGTTAATACAACCAGAAGCAACTTCCATAGTATAGTAGTAAATTTTCCCAGCAGGGTATTTAATGATTCTTTCCGGTAGAATCTTTAACATTGGATATGTCAAAAGACTTATACTTGATAGCATGAGGTTCGTCCTATATACAAACCTATAAGAATAGTTTATAGATACTGTGAACTGTAGCTAGTAAAATTTATAATTATAATAGAGTGCTGAAAAACTTCACCAATGAAGATTTGTAAAGAATTATTAGCACTGAATGTGCATGCGAAAATGATGAATTTAAACGGTATGCTGGTAGCAGCATGGGCACATAGTTACAGGTGATTTGGACATAATTGAAGGAAAAAAATTCAAACAACTTCTGAGCTACGGAACTAAATATAGAGTGGATACAGGAATTACTAGGAAGCAAGTAAAAGAAGCCTATCTGGAGATAGTGGATAACAGGTGGCATGGACGGGTGTCGGTATCCAAAGACGTTACTACCTGACAAAGGCGGAGAATTCGTGAACCAAGTTATGCAAGAAATTACAAGAACTGCGAAATCAAACACATAACGACGGAAGGATATAACTCTAGGGAGAATGGGTCAACAGAAAAGTTGAACGGAACCATCGTAGCCATGTTGAGGGAATGTCCGCTCATTCCAACAGAGTGGGATCCCAGGTTACCATTTTGGATGGTGGCGACAATATGATTCCGCACAGAGCGACAGAGAAAGCTCCTATTTTCTGTTTCATGGCATAGATCCAGTGTTCCCTTGGAAGTATTACCAAATGCAGATATAAGTTGGTATTCCATGAATAACTCCTTGGGAGATTACAAAACGGAGATACAGCAAGCCATCGCGGAAACCCACGAGAGGGTAGAGGAGTATAACAGTCGGGTAAGACAACAGATGAAGTAGCGTAACGATGACCAACACAAAGTGGAGGGCAGGAGGTACCCAAAGGTGGGAGACTGCGTATATGTCTTTTCGCCCAATGAGAAAGCGCAAAACGCACATCCTAAACTAGTATGTGAATGGGCAGGGCCCTTTAGAGTAGTTGAGGCAAGCAGCAACTCGGCCTTTGTGACTAGAATAGGGGAAAGTAGCGAATCGATTAGGGTACAATTCGATATGTTGAGAATTGTGCCTATGAGCATCTTGGACGATAGAGTTGATACTGTGCAAGAAAGAGGGCGTGAAGGCAGAAAAAGTAAGGTGAAAGTGGCAAAAACTAATTGTACTTCTTTCAAAGGAGCCACTGTCACTAGTGTGACCGACAAAGAACATCTGCTGTACGAATGTTTGGACGACTGCTTCAAGAACGCAAAACTCGATGACATCAAAGGAATTAGCAGTTTGAAAATATTTTGTCAGCATGGGGGATAGCTTCCATTTTTTATCAGAAGCGACTTGTCGATTACAGAGAAGATTAGTCTCGGCACCAAGTGCGCTGTCCTGCTCGAAAATCAGGCCTTGTGCGCGATATTGAGACTGGCCTACGATCAATGTACAGATTGGACAAAGTTCATATGTGGAAATCACGCGATCGCGAGACACCTTCGGATCGAGGACCAGAAGGTGGAGCAATTCTGTGGAGTTGCTTCCGAAAACGACAAGCGAGAATCGAAGGAAGAAGCTCAGGCCGCACGACCACGGAAAATTTGCCCGGTAGGGTTTGCCGCATGAGAATCGGCACTCCTTCTTGGAAAAGATGGGCCCGAGGAGGCGTTTATACCAGAGTGGTAAAGTCGTTCGAAAGTTTGAGGAATACTCTCGCGGACTGGACAACGTATGGTGCATGGACAATAATGCTGCCGATATAGCGTGAGGCGGAAAGTTCCACCATGAAGGAGAGCGTGAAGATCGCAAAAACTCATTTGGAGGCGAGTGGCCGGATAGTCCCCGTTTGGACTCTGGTGACAGCAAAAACGCTTGCAGAATGGATTTCTATGTCCCAACTGTGGAGTACGATCGACACGACGCTCATGAAGTTTGCTGGTCCTGATCAAATTGTCACGACGGCGAGTAATATGCTTTGCGATGGAAAACTCTCTTTAGAGCCGGGATGCCCAGAAATAGCATCGCAGCTCCTCAGATTGTACCGTGGGATAGCCGCGGCTCAGTATTTGTATGAAAATATTCGCTGCAGAGTGCCGCGGTGTCGATGAGGACATCGACAACCGCGAGGGGGGGTGGGGGTGGGTGTCGGCAAGGGCCGAAGAGAGAGACGAGCGACCCCCTAAACGCAAGGCTTACTAATGATCATAGGAGGTCAGAAACTGATCGCGCGGAGGAGCGAAGGTATTGAGTAGGGTGGCTCAGTAAGTTGGGTGTAGTGTAGCGACCTTAGTGGCAGAGATCTCGAAACCAGCGTAGGTCTCTAGGTATCCTTTAGGGGCAAGCAGGTTTTATAGTACACGACACGGGAACGAGTACGAGTGTGTTTAGGGGAACGCCGGAGCGCACTCCATCTCTTCGACTACCCCGTGAAGCCAAGTGATCTGGAGGATTTCATCTGACCTTTGTTTGCAATTTTTTGCCGTTGCGCTGTGTTTATTGTTCTGTTGGTTCTTTTTTGTAATGAATTTGCCTTCATACGTGCTCGTACGTGCTACTCAGTGGTGCACTCCACCATTACCTATTTCACGACTGTTGATTTTTGTGTACGGTTATACCATTCTTTTTCCGTACATTCGCTTCCTAATGGCAATTGAGGTGTTCTGTTATTTAATGTTTGCTATGTTTTGACTTTAAGCATACGTTGTTTTCTGCCAATCCTAATTTACTTATGAGCCTCGGGGTTGGCAAAAAACGAAGTGGTTCGTATGAATGTAAGAGGAGGAACGAACCACTGAGTTTTTGATAATTTTTGTGTTTTAGCTTGTATAATATTTTCGCTTTCTCTTATAACTTGTTTCTATCTGCTACGTAGACTATGACAAGGCTTGTGACTCTATCTCTATTCCGCCCTGAATCGGGAATTTAGAGGCATATGGGATTAAGAGTTGCCTCTTGCGCTTCTTGCGATCCTTCCTCACTAAAAGGGCCCAATCGGTACTAATGAATCAGTCACGCTCACTCTGTTAACCTACCCTAGTGGCGTACCTCAAGGCACTTGTGTGGAACGTTTTGCAGTTTGTATGCCGATCATTCAAAAATATTCACTATTAACGATTGCAATTAGCTCCAGGCCGTCATAGACTGAGTTGATCTGGTCTATGAAATGAGATTGGAAAACTTCTATCCAGAAAAAGGCTGTAGTGGGGTTAGGCGAAAACCACCCTGACTTTACATTTACAATGTGCGGCACCCAGCTCATGCAAATTAAGCACATTCGCGATCTGGGCGTCGTATACAGTGGAATTCTTGACTTCTAGAGCTTTATACATGACATTGCTAATGGAGCAAGGCTAGGTCAAAATTTATCTTGAAGTCAATCAATGCGCGAGAACCTTCGCTACTCTTCCGTTGTTTCAATCTCTACGTTAGGCCAATCATGGAGTATTGTTCTCCAATTTGGTCACCATTTAAACAGTCGTATATTGACATACTCGAAAGGGTGCAAGAAAGG
Organism: Haemonchus placei; assembly: GCA_900617895.1. Classification (NCBI taxonomy): domain Eukaryota; kingdom Metazoa; phylum Nematoda; class Chromadorea; order Rhabditida; family Trichostrongylidae; genus Haemonchus; species Haemonchus placei. The sequence goes on from UZAF01019200.1 coordinate 10,341, forward strand.
TCTATTTACTGCTGTTTGTGAGGAAGGGAATAAACTTGGCGCCGAATCTCTTGAATTTTGACGTAAACTCATTGTTTTCGACTCGATGTATAAGCTAATTACAGATGACATTGATTCAAATTTGGACAACATTTTCGAGATGTCAGCAACTTTAGGGCAGTCCAGAGGACATCCGTATCGAGTGCGACCTTATAAAGCAACCACTCGTTCCTTCTAGGATGCTTCCTGTAAGGGTAGTGCCGCTCTGGAACAAACTAGGAACAGATTTTTTCAAATGAAAAAATCAACCCTTTTTAGATTTATCTATCTGGGCTTCTCGAACAATCAGAGTATTCGGGGAATTTATGAAAGACGGTGTCTTTCTGACACAGCATGAATGGTTTCTCTCAGCCTATAAGTGGAAATGTGGTTCAGTCACCTGTAGTTGGATAATGCAGAATCCTTAACTGTGGCAGGGAAGTTGGTTTCTTCCTTTCGGAGCTCAGAACACAGTATATCGAATCGACTCTTTTTCATGCTTTATGGTTGCAAATTTCAGCATGAGTTTCTACATCCCTTGATAGTATCTCATTAATTCTTATAGTGCTCCATGATATTTGGTGATTTTTGCAACCTTCGAAGCCTTTTTTCCGTATTCTTCCACTTCGCTTTTTGTGCTAGCTTCTCCCTGAATCTTTCTCCGTTTTCCCTTCGTTTGCCACGCTATTATTCCCTATACTTTGACTGCCCTGTATACAATTGTATTAATCTACCTACTAATTTTTTCTTAGATCTTACTTTTACTATTGCTATTATAAATTTTCTCTCCTTAGTCAGACCCTCGATTCCACAGCTGTCCATATGTAGTTATTAGCGCACCACAAGAGGTTGGTGGACCTACTAAGCTGGTATCCGAGGTACATGCGGCTTCCAGTGTTGGCCGGCCATTACATATTCTTTTGGCCGGTTCGATTCCCTTCCCCCCCCCCCCCCCCCCCCCCTCTCCTCCCCCGTCCCTTCCCCCTCACCCCATGTTTTCATTCTTATCCTTCGTGTGATTACGAATATAATATTTTTCTACTGTAGTCCTGATTCTATTCTGAACCTACCATTGTATAATATATTTGCTTTAACAATAGCTACATAAATAAAGAAAATGAAATGGAATTCTTTCAGTACGATTTCTCCTTTGTAGCCGACACCGTTCAGAAAATTGAGCTAGAAGTTTCCTTCATTCCCTTTTTTCATGGACTCCCATATGGTCCCACTATATTTTTCACGTGTACCCTGCCCTTGCTCTCCTAAGTGTCAGGGCACTGTCCGCTTTATCTGTGAGTTTCGTCTCAAGTCCACCAGTATACAGCACAAATAGCAGTCAGTTTCTTTCAAGTGAGGGTTAGATCACCACTGCTCATCTTCTCTTCCATGGACTGTATGTTCAATAAAAGTTGTGTGCAAAAGGCTGTACGAACGAAAGGGCCTGCATAGCACGACAGATGTAAGACATTCCACCTTATCTCGCTTGCAAACGGAATAAATGAATAAACCACCTTCAGCTTGCGCGGTTCAACGCTGTAGTACTAGCTAGAAAGTCTCCGAATACAAACATTTCCTGTTGAACTGCAAACCATCTACTGGCTGTTCCACCACATATTGACCATGACTTTCACTCCATATACCCTCTCCACTGTGTTGCAATTTGGAATTCTTTAAGTACTGTTCCAGAGTCAAGAACCGAAGTAGGTGACGATAAAGACAGGGAATGCTGCTTAATGTTAAACCTTTCTGACTAACTATAAAATGGTCTTCGTTCATCCGCTTATGGTTTTGGAGGGTTTAAGGCTAGCTCTAGAACCNTGTGAAAAACTCAGCCTTCATTCGCAATTGGAGGCCTCAGGTCTGTTGGAGGATTAAGCACGAATAGAAGAAAATTGTTTTTGTAATTTTCCGAATATAACGAAAACTTGCATTTGTATTTCCCGGAAGTGCACTTCATGACGCTTTATAATTCGATTCACACATTGGATCTTTCGGTTACGACAGGTGTGACGCTAGAGGTGTGACGAAGATGATTTGATTACTGCTACTCTTAAAGTTTCTAGAGCTTGAGCGGGTCTGAGTTCTAATCTATGAGTATTACAACCGTACCAATGACGGTAATATTAGACAACCTTTGTGATAGCGCTGTAATCCCAAAAATATTACCAATCGGGAATCTTACCTTTTGTTAAAAGTTGAAAAGTCTAAGAGCATGTCAGATTTTAATCTATCCTTAGTTTCAATAGAGTGGGTTATTAAAAAAGGCGACCAGCATAGGAAGTTGGTGCAAAACATGCTGCCTCTCGAATTACTAGAAAAAAATTACTTTCTCGAGCAAAATGCATAGAATGACTGGAATTCGAAGCGAATTCTCTTATTGACGTGCTTGCTTTCAACTTCTCCACTGATCTTCGACGGCCGGATCGATCTACTTGCTTTGCACCGAACAGTTGCAGCCACTAAGACATATAATAATTAGTCAAAAATAGACTAATTCAAAAGCTCACGCTTTATCACTTTCAGGGCTATGGACTCTTCTTACTGCACCATAAATCTGAAGCTTATGGGCAAAATCACAAAGTCAGAGGCAAAGTTACAGCACGAAACTATATTCTCAAGAAACTACGTGATTCTCGCGGTGTGATGAGTCCCTCGTTGTTGTTATCAGGTGACCAGATTATATGACTGTGATTGTGTTTCACGGACTCGCCTTCTTTTCAGTCGTTGGAGAGGTTGTCATAAAAAGTACAAAAAGGTGCAGACGAGAAGCCTTCCATTGGTTTATCTTTATTCCTTAATGGTGCTCACGTTATGTCGCAAGAACTTAAAGCCCGTAACAAAGGCAAGGCAACACGGACACTAGGATAAAGGCAACACGACTTTCGAGCAGAACAATTCGATGGCATTATGTTGGAAAGCGTCCTGATCCAATGAAATTACTCCCTGAAGTTTTTAAACCCTATTGTTAGCAAACTTTTTTCATTTCATTTTTCCGCTAGAGCTATATTGAATTGCAGCCTTATTCAGATAATGGTGGCAAAAAACTCAAAATGAGATAATGCACAGAAGATTCGAACATGCAACATCACTCGGGTTTTCAGAATGATTTGGAATGGAGACTTGAGATCAGTGTTCGAAAACGCCTACGGCGCTGTGCATTTCACTCAGAGGGTAACTGCGACCTAATATCTTTCCTTTGTTAGACGTAAGACTTGAAATCAGGCCATCTTGGGGTAATCATTTTCCAGATTTCCAAATCATTTTCCTATTATGAGCTTAATTCATTGGTATATCCAACTTTGCAAATCATTAGCCCTGAACATCTTTCAAACCAGACTTGAACGAATGAAAAGGGCAACTTTTCGCGTGACTGCGCTAAAGTATTTGAAATCAGCCGTCTGATTTTCGATAACCGCCTTGAAACTCGAGATCTACAATGAGAGGTGCTAAAAAGTACTAAGAAAGAGGAGCGTCTGTTGATTCTATTGTAAAGCTGCAAAAGGGTCGCCTGCACCGACTCGACGGTATTAGTGAAGTTTGTTAGTAAGAGACCAAATAGAGTGACTACTTCGGCGTTAGAGTCTCAGGCTAGCAACGCTCAGACTACGCCTTATAACCAAGCTGTCGAAATGCCGGTGGGAAGCCAGTGGGAGACCACAGAATCAGATCACGAGCATGCGTATTCGTTCCTGTACCTAGTATTTCTTCCGTTTGAAGAAGACGCATGCAACTAGTCATGTAATCGATTTGATGCTGCAAACTCTCCGCTACCTCGTGACTACTTACTTTGTCTACCTAACTAAATACATTCAGTATCGTTTTTGTGAGCTCGTCTTCCAATTTAATCAGATCGAGCACTGTCGGATGAGCAAAAGTCTATCATGAAAGCGAAACATCTATTGTCAACCACTTTCCATGCCCTGTGACATTGTTGAAAAAATCATTAGGTCACGTACATCTTTACATCATTGCTGTAATTTTCACACTTTCCGTATCCGTGTACCAGAAGAGCTCGGAATCGCATAAATGCAATGGCACTTTCACGATCAAAACCGGAGCTGTGTATTAATTGTGAGTGGATTCGGTACGAGTAGAATATTTGATAGGCCATTAGTTATTAAGTTGTTATTATGATGTAAAACTGTAGATTTTTGATAGATCCTTGATAGGTAGATAGTTGTTACTTGTTGAGCCTTGAATCGAAACTAGGCAGCTGAGCTAGGAGTATCTGAAAGGGAAGGTAATCACGTACGTAACGACCTACAGGTCACATACATAGGTCCACTGTGGCTTGTGACGGTCAAGTATTTACTCTATCGCTGTAAGAAATCAGTGAAAGCCTTTGCCTATGGCGAAACTGAGCCAAAGCTTTTCGTAATTTCCCTGCTTGTCGTGATGCAACTCGTGGTGTTTTTCATTGCAGTTCTCAACCCAGCTTAAATCAAATCGCTCGTATTGTTCCGTCAAAGAAGACGGCGATCTCCGCAATGAACAGGTGAGAAAAGCTGGACAATCTTCTTGGTTGAAAAAGTGCGTTCGTGGGCATGAAACTGGGCAGTGTGATGGATTTCTTTGCAGATAATAATCTCGATTTTAGTGTTTCATTATGGAAAAAATTCTATCCTCACCGAATTGGGCATTGAATATAAGGTCTAAGGAGGTCGAGAATACAACTAGGATACAGACCATTAAGAAATGTCAAGCTCATTTTGTAAACTTTGGGAGGAGGAAAGATAATAAGAATTGAGAAATGGAAGGAGAAAGATCCGTTTACAGGAGAAAGTCTCGAATAAAAACGGACAACAGACCGGAAATCAAAACACAAGAACAGCAAAAACAGTGGGCAGCGGGCTCTTCGACGGAGATAGAGAGGAAAATAGGAAGAACAGGAGTCTAAAAATTGGTAACAGGTCAAAGAGGCAGAATTCATTGGAAGAGCATTATGTACATTAATAAGTAGAATCAATGTTTACCACACAAATTGTTTGGAATTGTATTGAAAAATTGTTCATTCGCCTCAGATGTTGGTGCCTGGTAGCGATTCGCCATGAAAAGTAAAAAGTCGAAGTTTTGTTTCCTTATTACAGTGGCTGAGAATTGCCTGAACAAGGCTAAGGGAATCGAAACATTCATTTAATGGGAGCGCAGTTGGCGCGTTCGGTTTGGACGGGTTCGTTTTGTATTACGTTGACCTCGCTTTACTTTCTTAATTATGTCTGGTAGCCTTTCCATCTTTTCAAAGTCACTATAACCTATTCTATTCTGGCAATGTACTGGCGAATGATGTATGAAATATGACGATTATAGTCCCTCCTATGCAGAATAGTTGCCCCTTGTGTTTCTTCCTAAGGAAACAATAAATAAACCAGCCATTCTACAGTAACTGCGTTGTGTCTTTTGCTCTAGACTTCTTTTGCATACGAGCCATCTCCATCTTCTCGATAGTGTTAATTTCCAATAGATTGATTTATTAAACTAGGTAAACGGAAGCACATGTAAGTAGACAGATTCCAAACTCCAAGAATCAAGATCCAAGACAGAAATAAAGATTCACGTATAGTAGCCAACGGGCTTTAGGAAAACCTGTATAGCCTATGACTGTCTAGAACTCGGATTAATTTTTTTGAACAGCAGTATTATAATTATTCCATGAGCAGAATTCGAAATCTCCACTGCGTTCACATTTTTCAGCCAAACTCAACTCTTATTCTGAATTTGATCAGCACTAGTTTGGAAGCAAGTTATTCACAAGATCCTCTGAGCGCTCTAGGATAGTTCAGTAGGCCCATCAATTAAAGGTGAATCTTTCCCCAGAGGTGCAATCCGAATCTTAAATTAGCCGACTTGGAGAGTGTTAAAAACTTTTTGGACACATAATAAGTTGATCCATTTTGTCATGGGGGGAAGTTGAAAACAAATACGGTCGACTTTAGAAGAAACGTGGCCTAATATGTAGTTGGTGTGACTGCTCTATCTTTTTCTCGCGTTCAAAACCCGTTTGGAAGAGAGCACCGAAAACTCACACAATTTCCCTTCACCGTAATGCTGGGAAACGTGTGAGTCCACTAGTTACCTTATGGCTCAAACAAAGCACCTATTGCTTACAATGGAAAGTGGAAAATGCAACTAGCTATCCGTATAGGTTTCTGCTATACAACCATCGGGGGTCCGGTGTAAACATTCTCAAACAGAACACCACAAGCTGATCGATTCATTCTGCGATTTATGTTGACGCTCACTTTTTGATTAGATCACTGTGGACGTCTCGAAATGACAGAAAAGTTTTTCTTGTTGGGGGTTTCTTCCAATGTATGCTGGACACAGAAATCAAGGTCCGATAAAGGACAGGTCGGGTTTCCACAAATAGACAGCATTACGTAAACAACAAAAATTATGAAAATTTGAAGGGAATGTGTTTTGTTGGGCGCAGAAACCTGTACCTGTCACAACTTCATAGTAATGTGCTGATTACTCAACACGAATAAAAGGTGCCGCTAAAATTATTGGGGAATTCAACTTACTTTTAGTTCGAGCGGCAAAACGAAAGTGAACTGGAGGTGTGGACAGCAATCTGAATATAGCCTGCACAATATGGGTGATGAAACCTCCCTCGGAAGCATTGCGGCTTCTTTCAACTTCGATTGCCCCCCCCCCCCTTCTGTAAGTGAGTTAGTTATAGAGCCATTGAGTGTCTTTAGGGTAATCTTAAAGGCACAGTTCACGATAACTATAGTTTCTGCGACATTCTACTAAAATGTATCTGTGGTCATTTCGTCTATCATATGTGACGCTGTCAGATCGGAAAACTGCCTAGATAGGGCGTTATAGAGGCTCAAGGATTGTCTCGTGTGTACGCGCGGGCGAGTTTTAACGGCATTGTAGAAGCTGCATTATTTACAAGGAAGCCCACAGGCAAGTCCAAGGACCCATTCTTGAACCATAGCGACAGTGCAAGGCAGTCATGAACAGTTTTGGCTTGATGTAGCCAGCTCTTTGGGCAGTTGCAACAACTGAAATCTCTTCCGAACACTCCTTCCATTTCAATTATAGTAATTTCGAACACCATCTATTTTCACTGTTTTTGAAGATCCTTATTTTTCGCAGAAGTGGCGAGTTTTCTCGCTTTCTCCAACACTGCTGCGCTATTCCCAACTGATGAAAAGAGTGCTCGAAATTATCGTGAACTGCGCCTTCAAGAACGTTATGGAGACCCCAGACACTACCCTTGGAACGATTAGCACAATTGATAAGAAATCTTCAAACGTCATCAAAACCAAGCGGAACTTCATCGTAACGATGTGCAAGTTTTATGATAATGTATTATTGGTGGATTAGGGAAATTGGGTGGGAACAACTGTCATTCTACTTCTAAACTTTGGAACCAATAAAAAAAGAACTTGTTCTGGCATCAATCTCAAAGTGTCATAACGACAGCATGGCATCTTTTCATTTCAACGTCAGAGATGCACATGTCGTGTACACGTACTGTGTCCGGCAGACTTCTTTTCATATTTGGATTACTACCCCTCTCTTTCTGGTCCCAAGAACTCTACCCCCATCTTGTTGCGGGAAATGCAGAAATCACGCTGCTCATGATCCAATCAATCGCGCCCTTTCCATCACAGCGATATCGCCTTCTGAGCGGCGTGCTTGGGATGGGAAGGTGGTCGTGCTGGCGATCCGGTGCAGGGTCAGCCGACGAAAAACGGTCGAGGCAAAAACGACGTCCGAGCGTCACGCCCAACACCGTATAAAAGATCGGATCCACAGCTACAGGAGGTATCACCATCATTGCGCATTGTCAACCAGACCTTGATGAGCGGGACTGGTCTAGTTTCGCTTGGAGCTTCCGTTGTCCACAACAACCTTCCTGCAACTGCCACCTAGACTCGAAGACCCCTGTACACATCCAACTACTTTGTATTACGAACAACCAGGAAGCTTCCTAATTTGAGAACGTTGGAAATGAAGCGAATCAAATTCTATTTGTCATTTCACTCTCAACACCTTCTAGCACCACTGTTAGCGAATACTGAAGACATAGAGCACTACCAATACTGGTAGATGACATAGCGCTCAGGTTTTTATGTTGATAGGCTGTAACTAGTTTGCATTGCAACGGAAGTTCGTTCTTCCCCACTCTTTTCTTTGCACAAGAAAAATGAAACATTTAGAGTCGTGTCTTGGATTTTATCACATGCTTGTTACTTAAACCTTGGATTTTTTTTGAATAGTTGGTTTTCATACGTTAGTGAGTTCAACATAAAATATTTTCAAGTCCAAAAAAAGGATCACCTCGTTTTAGGGTATGGACGAGAAAACGAAACTGGCACAAGCCGAACAGGTGAAAAAATTCGCCTTTTTTGGCGTCGCCGTTTCGACCGTCGCTACGCTCACAGCTATTGTGGCAATACCCATGCTCTGCATGTACATGCAAAACGTACAGTCCGGTTTGCAAGATGAGATCAACTTCTGTAGAACGAGAGCTGTGTCACTTCGGGGAGAATATGTCAAGGTAGGAACAACTTTCAACCCTACTACTACTTATTTTACATTTGCGACAACATATATAACCATTATAGCTGGAAACCGAAACGAAAACTGCAAGCCGTGAAAAGCGTCAGACTTACCAATGCTGTTCATGTGGCATGGGGCCAGCAGGACCTGTAGGGAATCCGGGACAGGATGGTGCCCCAGGCAATGACGGACGACCTGGAGCTCCAGGAGCACCAGGTCCAGATGCGCCAAGCGACTATGTTGCTCCAAGACCGGAAGATTTCTGTTTCGAATGCCCACCGGGACCAGCAGGAGCTCCTGGACAGCCCGGACCCAAAGGTCCCCCCGGAAATCCTGGAATACCTGGTGAGCAAGGACCACACGGTAGACCAGGTCCTAGCGGTGCACCAGGGCCACAAGGTCCAATTGGAGAACCTGGAGCTGATGGGTTGCCTGGAAAACCTGGAGCTCCTGGACAAGTGCGAGCTGTACCATCACCGCCAGGACCACCTGGATTGCCAGGAGAACAGGGACCACCAGGACCTCCAGGAGAAGATGGACGTCCTGGAAATCCAGGTCAGGCCGGCCCTCCTGGACCGCAAGGAGATGCTGGACAAGATGGAGCGCCGGGAAATCCTGGAGCACCTGGAGAACCTGGGCCCCCTGGATTGGATGGAAGCAAAGGTAGGCACATTATATGTCATTCCATTAAGCGGCACACATTAGATATGAGACATTTGTATTTTCTGAAAATTATAATATTTTTAATATTCAAGAATTAATAGAATGATAATATTCAAGAATTCGAAAGTGTTCTTAAGAACCATAATTTTTTGATATGTCCTTGAAAACGGTATCTTACAAGAATAGTAGAAACCTTTGAGTTTTTTGATCAGACAACCTCTTTTCATGATTGAAACGCAAACCGGAGAAGAACGACATAGGGAAGGCTTACCCGAGAAACTGGGTTGCAAAGCCCCAGACAACAGAAAAACCCCAGTCCATGCCGGCTAGAGCCCTCATTCCAAAACCTGTCGATACGGATCCTTTCTGAAAACGATTCCCATGCAAGATACAGGCCATGATGCCCTCTCATGAGAACGCAAACGCAGACAATGCAGCCACTAAACGAGCAACAAAAACATCGTGCAGCCTCTTAGAGAGCTGACCAGACGTTAAGAATAGGACTAAAGTTGACTTTCCAGGTGGATGCGATCACTGCCCGATCCCTCGTACAGCTCCTGGTTATTGAAATCACTCGTGTACATAATTAATTCCGTAATATGTTGCATATTGATGTGGCGAGTTGCAATAAACATTTGTTGTCGTCGTCGTTATGATGAAATAATAACTTCACTTATCGCTGCCACATTAAGTGGGCACATCATGAGCAACAGTTGAGTCGGGTAACACTGTCGTCTACTTCTCGCCACAACAAAGTTCAGGGAAACCTGTTGATAAGCCTAGATTTCATAAGTTCAACAGGTTTTACGAACTATAACGCTGTTTTCAGAACATGGTCAGTATTGATCATATAAGTCAGGTTGCCACCCATTGGGTTTATTCAGCATTTTTTCGGTGTTTCGGAGAAATAACAACTTATTCGTGAGCACCTAAGCGGTTAACAAAAAAAAAGATCGGTAAAATCAACAAGGAGCACTAAGTTATGAAATAACTTGTTACAACCTAGTCCAGATGAGCAGAAAGCGAAGGGTTCGAACAAAATGACCGCTTACTGGAAGATTCAGCGGTTCAGCACCGAATACTGTTGTTTACTAGACAATATAAAGGTCGTTCTATGACCATACTTTTCTTTCTCTAACGAATAACAGAATTATTAGTGCTTTCTTCCTTTTTTTGAAATCGTAGGACTCCCATGGGCGTCCAAATCTCATACAGGTTCCCGACTCGCACCTATTTTTTCGCCCCGAAGAAGGCAATCGAATGGAATGGAATTATTGCTGCTTTTCGATTTTTCTCCGTACTCCACCTCTCTCCCACTTTTTTGAATTCCCCGATCATTTAGGCGGACAAGACAGAGTCATAGAAAGCGCTGATCACTTCAACAAGCGATTTGAAGGAGGCAGGAAACACAAATCGTCGAATGGAGCAGAACAGAACACAGTCCGATAGATGACGTCTAACTGAGATAGTGCGTGGAACATTGAGAGTGCACTTGCCCTGCAGATGAACGCCAAGGTCATTCAAAACACTATGGATTTTTTTACCGTTTCCTCAGAAAAATCGCTATTATTAAGTGTCCGTATAGAAATATCATCGTCTGAAACAAAGCAAGGTACGGCTTTCCAAGTGAATAGTTTTCCTCATTTGACTTGGGCCAACTCTATCCCTCTTGCTTCAGGTAATTCGTCGAAGGCTAGCCTTGAGATTTGAGATGACTATATTAAATGCTTTTTTCGATGCCTCTATCATTCGGCCGACCTGCATAAATGCTAACGTTGACCCTCACGTCCAAAACAGCACCAAGATGAAACGAGATCATATCTTGAAAAGAAGTTAAAGAGGAGTTGCTGTAAGATGAGTCGAGGTCGACGGTGGACCTCCTCGGAGTAAGCTCCGGTCAAATAGGTAAATAACAAAAAGGGAAGTATGATAAGGGGAGCGGTCTGGGCGAAGGGGGTGCATGGTGATAGCGAAAAGCTTTGGCTTAGAGGTATTTTCTTCATTTTTTATATACTATATATATTCCCCTCTCCCGAAGCTAGTTTTCCCTACCTGATTCTCCCCCCAATCTCAAGACGGATATTTTAAATGATCTTTGGGAGATCCTCTCCTTCCTCCCTAGTAACCGTGGGTGATAACACAAAAGATGGACATCTAACAACGACTAATTGGCCACCTTTTCATCATCTCGCTAGAGTACCATAAAAAAGCTGAAATGCGGTACGGCGGCAGACCTTGTCGAATTGTTCGCGTTCCGGGGTTTGAGTTCGCGTGGCTGGATTTCCAACGACCTTCTTTTCTTCTCTTCGTTCTGGCTAAGACGAGCTTTAGCTACTCGGAAAAGCCAAAAATTATATCGTTTTCACTTCATCTCCTCTTCATAACTCGCTAAACTTGACGATATTTTCTTACTCAGACAACAGCAAAATGACAGAATGGGGGAAAGAAGTCAGGAATAGTGGCGTGAAGAATATGACAATAAAGGATATGATAGGGTGATAGAAACAGGAAGCAAGAGGATGGACACCGGAAACATAAAACATGCGTGCAGTAAGGGCACAGTCAGTATGTGCAACGTCAGATAGAGCCAAGTCCACAGAAAATGTGAAAGTGAAAGGTACATTGTGACAGTCGCGCTAAAGATCTAGAATGATGCTAATTGTGAGACAAGAATAAAAACAGTCCGTTGCCTAGAATTGTCTAGAATCGAATAAAATCGAAAGGCCATCTCTTACGAAATAGTGCAGCACGTGGCCGGGTATTTGGAAAAGTTAGTTTTGTACATGTATTTTGTAGTTTTCGAGCACAAAATTGCCTTTAAAATCATCGTCTTATCTAAGTCCTAAGTAGTCAAACCGCAGAGCGACAACTTCGTAAGCGCAACCGCTTTCAAGCAGCTTCCGCTTTACCCCCTCGATAGTTAACAGGTAGAGCGGGAGTCGTATAGATGAAAGGAGAGGCTGTCGACCTCTACTCGTACATTTCCCTTCCGAATTCATAACCATGCTAGAGGCAACAAGTCTTCAGTTCAGATGTTGTCTTCCTGCCAATCCCTTATTATACAAAAGGGAACCAATTCTGTTTGAAAATATGCTGGAATGATTATAGAGTTCACCTTTTAACTGATTGTCATCCTGATTGTAGAGAGCAGTAGAATTATTGCTTTTTCTTCCTTAAGAGTTGAGAATTGAGATATAAATCGATGCAGTGCCTCATATTCTCTCGACAGATTCAGTTTCGTGTTTATGTAGAAAACTTCTTTTTTGGTGGGCACCTTCGAGTATCCAATGAGAACCTGATCTTATGACGGCTTATCGCTAACTGCTCTGCCGTCAATGTTGAGGTTGAAGACTTTGAAGAGCTACAGAATCAATAAATTGCAGAGAATAGGCGTTTCCGATGACAAATGTTCCTAGGGCACTTAATATGATCTTGAGCAACACTATTCAGGATTGTCCATTCCATGCATATCTTCCTTCTTTAGCCGGCAGATCAGCTGTGGTTACGATTGCTGGCAAGGTGATTGGGATTCCCTTTTTTCATTCCAACACACTCTGCAAAAGTTCACAAACTAGGATTCAAACGAAAAGTTGTCTGCAACTCACGTGACACCGCGTTGGCTTATAAGCACAAGCGATTCTCAATAGTGCATTCCAGCGCAAGGTAGAAGTTTTAGGTCTTCAGGGCATTCCCGTGTAGATTTTTGACAAACAGAATGAATTACTCGCTGATGTTGTGGATAAGATATTCTTCTGAAAATGGCAGAAGAAGCGACGTGGTTGAATACGGTTTTCAGATCCCAGGATTCGCATCTTGCAATTCGTGGCTACTTGTTCGCATCGAAGGAAGGAATGTAGATGGGGTACCTTAGAATTTTTTTCGACGATGATGGGGCTCATCTGATTATAAAACCCTTCATAAGCTTTGTTCTTTTCTGTCTGATATGTGTCGTTGGCCATGTGAGCTACAGTAGCGCTCAAAAGTTTTCAGTCGAACGTTTTCACGCTTTTTCGTTCATATCTTTTTCCTTAGTGGAGCGAATCGAGCGAAATTTTGATATGTTCAACTGGGCATATTTCACACTATCCAACACTGTTTGATTGTAAAGCAGCAACATCAACAGATAGAGCAAGGTGTTTGTTGCGGTAGCAGATTTTGCTAAATTAAAGTTGCTGACGTCTCCACTTATTCCTACCGTATGAGCGTTTTTCTCATCTATTGTGTTCGTCATAACCGCTCGTACAGTTTAAACAGGACAAAAAGGAAAGAGATTCTAGAAGGACCATTGTCTGTATTTGCCGTTGTTTTTGAATTCAAGCTCTTCTTGATATTTGGAACATGATCAGATTGCAGGTTTATAGTGGTAAATATTCAAAATACACCCACGCTAAACATATAGAAATTTCGCGTGATTAGACCCAGTAGGAAAGGAGTTAAGACTGAAAAGTATGACTTGAGAAGCATTTCACCGAAGACTTTCCAGCGCTACTGTATGTGCTGTCGGGCTCCGCACACTAACCAGGGAGCGGTAGTCTACTTAAAGGCACCGTTTACGTTAAATTTGGGGGTACCCTTTTTTGACGGGATTTCATAGAACTACTCTAGAATAAAGCGATAACAATGAAAAAAGCGCAAAAAATGATGTATGATGAAAAAAAGAAATAGAAAAGGTCAAAAAAAAGAAGCTGGAAAGGGGGTTGGACGATTTTCACATTGGAAGAACGGCGGTTAAGGGAGTTTTCGGGCGAGTGCACGAAGACGACGCAATCCAAGCAGACAACTTCGCTCCAATGCGAATGTGGTGAAGGACAATTACAACGCGTAGTCAGCCTGGCGAGGGGCGGAGGCCTCCCGTCCCCCACTGTTCCTGCCCTTATTGTGCCTTATCCAGACCGTTTTCCGACCTCATTCCTGCACAAATGGTATCAAAGGGGGCGTCGAATTCAAACCATGTGCAGATCTCCGAAACCATTTTTTCGTGAACAGTGCCTTTAATGAGGAACTTT
>UZAF01019201.1:3777-21794 GCA_900617895.1 Haemonchus placei
CCCCCCCCCCCCCCCCCCCATAATGCTGTTCAATCTGCAAATCCTGAACGTTTTTCCTTCCACTTTCTTCGAACTTTTGATGAAAGCGAACTTATCGGGGCATTGGAGCTAATCCTTTGAAAGACATTGTGCAAACAGTAGTGCTGACTATAATGGGGCGCTAAAGCCCAGCTTCCCAGAACCGCAGAAAGTGATTAGCAATGGGAAATAAACTAATGCTACAGGCTGACAGCTTCCTTTTGCTGTACTGCATAACAAACCATATATATGTCCTTTAAACTTGAACACTCTTGGCAGCTGAAACGGCATCCTGCACTGATGTTGCGAGGCAAAATAAGCCCATAATCGAGTCCATAGTCTGAGCTTTTCCATTAGAAATGTGAAGTGATTTTCATTTCGCATCGATATCTTAAAAGGGGATATTCAAGCTAGTGAAAAAGGGAAGGCAGATTGGTTAAGAATTTTTTCGGTTAATTGTCAGGTCAGGAATTTGGAGCCATTTAGGAGCTTTCAGGTATTAGTGAAGATGAAAAAGAAGAGCGACGAAAAGTGCAACATTCGAAAGAAACCGATTTCTTGCGTCTTAAAAGAACTCGGTTGGAAGTCACAGATTTTGAAAGCCTGAAGGTGATTGGACGCGGAGCGTTTGGCGAGGTACTTCTTTAGCCTTTCTTCGAATGATGTTTGCTATGAAGTCTCTATGTTACTGTCGTTTACAAAGTGTTAGATATCCTCTGTCTTAGAGCTTCCAATGAAAGCATTAAATGACGTAACGTCGTTGCGTATGTTATCAATAATTGAATCTCTGATGTTGGGAAAAGAGATATCTAAAATCTCCTACTCCCCTTCCTTCTAGAATTATCTGTGAACTCATATGCAAACATTTTTTTTATCTCATTCTCAGAACCCTGCGCGCCTTCTAGCTCTTTCACTTTATCCTTTTACTTTTACTTACTTTTTTAGGTCCGGCTTGTTCAAAAGATCGACAGTGGCCATATATATGCAATGAAGATACTCCGAAAGAGTGAGATGTTGGAGAAAGAACAAGTGAGTTATCTTTTGTTGTATCCTCTTTTGACACCTCCTTCTCTAAATTCAATACAGACTGCCCACGTCCGAGCTGAACGAGACATTCTCTCTGAAGCTGATTGCGAATGGGTAGTGAAGATGTATTATTCATTCCAAGACTTTGCTAACTTGTACCTCGTTATGGAGTTTCTACCAGGAGGTATGACTACTCTCTTATTTTCTTTATTTTACAGTACCCCTATGAAAAATGTTTGTTCGATCATGTGAGTGGAATTACTTTGCGAAATTTACGGGGAACCCCATACAAAAGCGCGTTGCTTTACAGTTGCACGTACAACTCTCATCGAGTCCTGTAGAATGCTTGATTCATGGCAATTTTTTTGGATATTATGAAGTGAAATGCTCAATAGGAAAGAGGGTAGCATTACGCGATATTCTCATTATGCAGCAGTGTCTACTCAATACAACTCGCTCCCACTTTTCGGTCCTCCCACAACTGGTAATGTAACTTACCATCGTCCAATCATCCCACCTAGTGTTGGTGGCTTCCCTATCTCAAAGTCTTTCCAGCTCCTGAAAAAAGCCTGCCCTCCCAGTTCCCCTGTCTTACTTAAACGAAAATCTTCAAAGTTCAAGCTTGAAGTTTAAGGTGATATGATGACTCTACTAATCAAGAAGGACACCCTCAGCGAAGAAGCAGCCCAATTTTACATCGCTGAAGCAGCGCTTGCGATTCAGTTCATCCACAATCTGGACTTCATTCATCGTGACATCAAGCCTGACAACCTTCTCCTGGATGCCAGAGTACGTGTCGAAGTTTTTTGAGCATGTCACTGGTATAAAACAGTGTAGATTTAGGGTCACGTTAAATTGTCGGACTTTGGATTATGTACGGGGCTGAAGAAAATTCATCGTACAGAGCATTACAGGTACCTCACCTAGTCACGTTAAGCTACAGGTTGTAAATTGATTTTAGTTTGCTTCATATTACTTTCTAGGAACTGGCCTTCTCAGCTACCCCCTGATTTTGTCTCGAAGCCAGTCGAATCAAAGCGCAAGGCCGAAACGTGGAAGAAAAACCGCAGAGCATATGTACGTTCATTTACTACTTATTAAGTTTTTCATTATACGAGATTGTTTTCAACTACCGCTCCATGTTCAAAGTTCTAGCAAGCATTTTCTGCCTACTTAACTACATATGTAATCTTTTTTGAGTGTACTTGGAATCTGTAATCTACGTCACTAGAAAGTACTTGTAGTGGGGCATTATATCTTATCACTAGAAACAGTTCAACGTTGTAGTTTCAAGTTTTCTCGACTTGCGCTAGTTCAAAAAATACCTTCCCCTTATCTCATCATATCTGGCTTTCATTTACGTGTTTATTGTTTCTTTAATTCATTTTCAAAGGATTTAAACACTACTACTTTATTTTTAAAGGATCAAAGACTAAACCCCTTAGGAAAAACATTCGAAAAGTTTCCTATTCAGTAAATCGCAAAGAAGGCCTTTTTGGGAAGTGCCAGCTTTCAACCGAAATGTACTTAGTGACCCTTAGTTCACAATTGTGAGTAAGAAAGGTTGAAATATAGTATTGATTGTTTACTCCAAAGGCAGGTCGTATGAGCATCACGAGCTATTGCATCTTACTGTGCTGACTTTGATAAAACGTGATTTATATGGATAAAGTAGTATATCTCATACCTGGTGAGCTAAGGCACGGCTGGCATATGCTGTGCTCTCAGTTAAATTACAGACCATGTTTTCTTAGTTTCAATATGCTCTGGTATCTCAATTTCATCCGTTATTAAGGCGTATTCCACCGTTGGTACTCCAGACTACATTGCACCGGAAGTGTTTCAACCAAATGGCTATACAAAGAGTTGCGATTGGTGGAGTCTTGGTGTCATCTTGTATGAGATGCTCATTGGTGTGTTTTATTCTTCAGTCTTGAAACAACTTCTTCTGTTTTGTTTTTGATTCCTTTCTATAAATTTTCATTCCAATTATTTTCAGGCTACCCACCGTTCTGTTCCGAAACTCCCCAAGAGACATATCGTAAAGTCATGAATTGGCAACAAACACTAGTTTTCCCTCCAGAAATGCCTATCAGTGTTGACGCAAAAACGGTTCGTTTTTTTAACTAATATAATTATGATTTTTTAACCAATATAATTATGTATTATGCCTTTATGCAGTATTTATAGACGATCAAGCGATTTTGCTGTGAACCTGAGCGTCGAATGGGTCACAATGGGGGGCTGGAGGAGATCAAACAGTGCATATTCTTCAGACGTATCGATTGGAACCATATCAGGTTCGTTGAGCTCTCGGAAAGTTTTACTTTTTTTGTTGTCTGTTCTGCCCGTTCGACAAATTTGGTATTTTTTTTTTTTACTTTTTCAAGTTACTTTATTCTCGAAATTTTCTCTGCTGTAAAGTTTATATCATTGTGTGGGAACTTACTCTTAATCGAGTAGTAAGTTCTTCTGGAGATACATTGACTATTGGTCGTGTAGTAAAAAATGGTGAGGTGGATTGAAATCCATTTCCTAATCCTGGGAGATTGCTTTTCTATCACTGCATCAAATTGAAATTTTGGCCAAAGTACATGCTCGACAAAAAACCAAAACGGAAGAATCCCTACAAACGATTTTTTCTCATTCCATTCAGAAGTATACATTTGAGTTGCAGCGTTTTCTTTTTTTCAGAGAGCGCCCTGCACCTATTCGGGTAGAAGTGAAGAGTATAGATGATACCAGCAACTTTGACGATTTCCCAGACGTCGACCTCCGATGGCGTAAGTTGCACCAACTTTGTTTCGACCAATTCTTTTCTTATATTGCGCTGCCAAGCATTTCCTGCCGTTTCTTGGGTAAATCAGAACGGAACAACTTTCCAGCTGTTGTAACTGTGCCACCAAAACCAGAGGAACAACCTGGTCATCGTGGAGAATTCGTCGATTTCACCTACAAACGATTTGATGGCCACACACAAAAGATGCGCTACAGTGAAATGCACAAAGTATGTTTATATATTTGTTATTATATTTAAAAAACGTGAGCCCTGACATTTTTATTTGATGAACCATTTTTGCCCTCAAGTTTTCTGGGATCTGGTGGTACTTAAGGTATTTGTATCATTCCGATTACTCGTCAGCTCTAGTTGGGTTTCATTATCTGTTTGTGCAATATTTTTAAAATTTCTTGCTCGGTTTTTTAAAATAATGATAGTTCTATTATAAAACCCCTTTCAGCAGCCTCGTGGTCCTGGAGAGGGGACGCAAACTGCAGTGTAAGTTTGCCAGCTACAGCTTATATCTCATGTTATCGATTGTGATCTAGTTGCCTAACAAAATTATAACCAACTGATGTGAATAGTTTCTTTTTTTACGTGTGCAGTTTTGAACTACTTTTTACTGTATATCATTCCTTGTTTTATCCGAAAATTGCTATTTTGCTATTTTAAAATAGCGTCAGTTCGTCATTCATCGAATGAAGCACCAAGTCCGCTTAGACTTTCCCTCATCCTTTTTCGATTGTGCGGCTTCTTGTTTTGGAGAATTCGGCTTTATTCCAACTTAGATGAATGACGGACTTGAAGCGGTTCAAAATCCGCAAATTAGTTTTCACAATTGGGAATCAAAATGATTAAGTACAACGGCCAAAAAACCATCTTCTTAATGTTCTCCCATACCTCGCATGTATTTGTGGGCCCATCATGAGATGTTCAAAGAGTTTTGCTCGATGCTTTGTCATATTTTCTTCATGTGAATATAGAATTGCATGTTTATACATTATTGGCATGTTAAAGGCAGCTCCCAACAGGTTGTCAAATTAGTTTGTTCGTTTTTTTGTTTTTCGAGGATGGTGTGAACTCCTGCAGCAACACGTACTCATACTGTTTTTTAGAGTATTTTTACATTTTCTTTTCAATAATTTTGGCCTAGTAATTTGTAACCGACATTCTCTTTTTCGATTTCAAACAGGGTTGGGGAATGAACGTATTGTGTGAGACCGGAGTGGTTCTCTTAAATTCAAGACGGGGAGGTTCAGCAGTTGAGTCTTTCCTTAAAACAGTTTTTTTCCGGGCCATTCGAACCCGGTTGCATTTGATTTCAATTGAAAGCGAAACTTTCAAGAATGTTCGTTTTATTGATTTGCAGGGTAGGCCGCGGTATTATAATTTGATATAAAGAATCGGAAAGTGCGCGTATTGCATGAATCGATACAACGAATCGATAAAACAAGTACATTGCTGTATGATAGTTAACCTAGCTTTATCTTTACTTACTTTTGAGTAATATGCTGAATCTGAAAAACGGACCTACTTATCTGACAACCTTTTAGTTGCGTCACTTTTCAAATGTCTTCTCTATTTGCCACGATTCGCACTTTTTCAAATGTAGTTTGACTTCCATGAAAGTATGTCTGATTGTGCCATTAAGTAAGCGTGGACAGACTTGCATTTGACTGCGTCGAGTTGTTGCGTCACTGAGTTGGCGTCGCTACATGCATCAGGAATCCCCGCCCACAACAGTAGGTACGAGTTCACCCTTCCCTCTTTTTTTTCCAACTTTTGCTTACTTTGTGACTTGTAACTATTTGGGAAGGGGATGAGGCAAGTCCCAAAACTACTGCAATGGTATGGGAGGCCATAATATCAAGGTCCAAGGTCGACTGTGCTTCCTAGCTACCACGCTTTGAATGAGAACGGCACTGTAGGTTCATCGAAGTCCAACTACTTTTTAGATAAATTGTTCATGAGTTGTTATTACAGCGTTCTTGCTTGAACTTTAATTAGCGACTGTTCAGTAAAAACCTATTGGCACAATAGCACTTTAAGAGCTCAATATAAAGCACTTGAATGTGTTCTTTTTAAAAGAAATCCTATCATGTGATTCTGTCGATTCTTTGTATAGTGTGGTCGTTGGAGGGCATAAGCTTATCCCACTGAAATCGTATTCTATTCAATAAATAATTTATTCGCTTTTAATATCTTTTTTATTATCACAACAACTGGTTCTGCCCAGTTTTAACGCATGAGCACGAATGTATCACAGTGTTAAGGTGCTGGAAGGGGTGGATCCGAACCGCTAACGTCTAGCTCTGCGTCTAGCTCCGACTCGGGCAAAGTTGGTATAAACTGCGACGCATTTACGTACGATAGTCCCGTCGTTTCCAGAGCTACAAACAGTAAGCAGTAAGAGTAATTGTTTTGTATGGCACTGAAGATACTTTAGACTTACCTGACATGGCCGTAAAGTAGTTTGAAGTTCTCGCCGAAGACGGCTGAGCTTCCAGTCCCGAATTTATATTACTGCAAGTTAATCGGGCTAGATTGATTGCAGGGGTAATAACATAACGTAACGTCATACACCCACTCACCTTTCATTTGGGAACGGGTACCTAGTTATGTCGCTGCCATCTGTTGAATCGGAATCTTGGGTTGAGCCTGAAGGTGCAAAGAAAACGGGACGGCAAGTTTTTTTTCGAAGATTTGGTTAGAAATTTTTGGGTCTTTAGGTCCGGTAACCTGCCGTACACGACAAAGCGCACCAACGGCCGCATGAGCCTGGAGAAGCCCCATATTGGTGAGTTAGAGGAAAGGCGTACCATATTAACGGACCTCATACAGTACAGAAAGCCTTGCTGATAGCACGGCTTAACTTCCACGTAATACTGGTAAAAGCTCACGAAATCATGCGATTCATTTTTAAATTCCACTAACTTTCCGATAGTGCACTTAAGTCCTTGATCAGTCTCCTCATAGGCTGTGACCTTGAAATATATCCGATTGGTATGATGGGTTTTACTAGTAAAGGTATTTATTCGTCACTTACAATCTTGTTTCCGGCTTGGATACATTTACAAGTGTAGGGCTTGCCTTTGAATCCCAATCATCCGTCCTTTCACCGCTCATAGTGGTCTCTGGTAGGACTGGCCCTATAACTGGTAAATTGACTGGTCCAAAACTTCAGGCACAATCCGATAGTGGAGAAAAAAAGAACGAGAAGGATTGCGTAATGTAAAAAAAACCCCAAAGTAATCATGAGAGAGAAAGTCAAACTGATTACTTACCGTCGGAATCAATAGAGGTGTTCAGCTTCGGCGTGTCTGGGGGATGTCCAACTACAATTGGTGTTTTTTCACCTTTTGCACGAGTTTTTGTGGGTACTGATGGAGAACTTGACAGGCCTTTCTTCTGTCGCATCAATTGTAACGATATTTGAGTATGTTTAGCAAGGAGAGCCAGGAAAACGACGATAACCACGCTGAAACGAGTAGATCAGGTGAAAAAACCGTGAAAAAAGTAAGTTTTCAAGCACAAAAAACGCTATAGATACTTTTCGTGTGGTCACAAGAACAGATAAAAATTGTAAAATTGCTTCAAATGTTTAAGGCTTCAGAGCAACGGTGCATCATAAAAGAGATGGCGCAATGACCAGAGGCGCTGCTCACAAGATGTCAGCTCGTCGAGATCGAGTACAGTTGAGGATAATGAAAGTGTTCTACTGCCTCGATCCAGTCGAACTTGCAAATTGTCATTTGTCTGGAACGCGCCATGCAATCGTAATAGATCGGAAATATATTCAACCTACAAAGTATTGGCCAAGCGCGGCATCCCAAAAGGGACGCCTACTGGAAGACCAGGGTTACAGGATCTAAGGCAGTAAGTCTTGTAATGAGCTGGTACTCACACGACATTCAGATACATGACGAAGAGAACCCTGGTCATCGGATCCGTACGTAATTTGTGTAGGAACGAGTTAATCGACTTTTCAACATCCTCCTTTGACAGTGGCACATTCGCTTGGAAGTCGATTTTTCTACCAAAGAAATTTGCCGACACCGTACTCTGAATTTGCATTACTAGTAAACCAGTTACTACACAGTACAATCCCAGCATATTTTTGTCGAGTTTGGTAGGTTGGCAACACAATTCTGTCATAAAGGTAGAAAAAATCTTGTAACTTCACAACTCACATGGCCCTGCAAAAAGTCCTTGATCTTAGTGATGACGCCTGAAGGGCCAACAAAGAAGTTTCTGAATAAATTCAACTTAACTCTTGAAAAACGAACTTTCTGTAGACACTTTGTGCAACCAATCAATTGAACATACAAGTAGAATATACAGTACTATATAAAGTATAAATGTAACCAACTTAATCGAAGTAAACACTGAAACCACAATGGGTGGTATACGTATGGCATATCCGAACACTTTCACGATACGTCCACCCTTTGTTGGTGGCGGATTGGACTCCTGAATACTTTACAGGTAATTTCAAAGTTGTAGGTGACAGATCGTTCCAACTTCACTTGAATAATTGGTTGATTAGTCCTTCAGGGATGCCATGTATGCGTCATTGTCAGATTTGTAAAAGGGACTAATTTTGGGTATCTCCATTATAGAGGAGATGACAGCAGAAGTTCGGTGCTTTAAATATCCTTCTATAGAAAGCTATAACCAGTTCACCAACTTGAAGTTAGAGCAATGGCCAGGCTCGGGACTTGCGAAGAAGTAACCATGGCGTTGAGAGTGGCGGTGGTTACCATCTTGCCCCTATGACATGGGTCCCCTACTAAACGGTATGAAGTAAGGATTTTCAGTTCCGATTCGATTTCTAATGCTGATATCATGGAAGGACTTGGAACTACAAGCAAGCATTAGCAGCTAGAAGTCACCTGATTCCTCGTCAGTTCATAATTTTTCAAACTTTCAAAGCCAGCCCTGTTCCTTTACAAAGCTTTCTCAAAGACAAAAAGATGGTTCATTTTTGTAAGACTTGGTTATAGGGGCTTTATTGAATTTTTTTGGTTTCTGGTCCCTTGGCACCCTGAGCCAGAGGCTAGAATAGCTGGGCATAAGCGAAAACTTGATGACTTGGTTAATAATTCATGTTCCGAAATCAATAGGAATGCCCATTGAATATTGGGCATTTTCAGGAATAGAGGTAACTGCTTCCATTCAGACAAAAAGTTAATCCAGTAATTAATGTGAGACTAACTGGTTTCATTGGTTACCCTGTAAGAAAGGCTATTCAGTGATTCTTCTGGAAACTCCCAAATATTGGCAATCTAGAGTCCGGCAAGCTTTACCAAGATGGAGGATACGAGTTTATTATGAAGGTAGTCCTGCTATAACTTTTTTAGAAGCAAAATTCTGTGAGAACTAGGTGGAGGTGAAAATTAAAAGAGACATTCTATAAAGTAGAAATAAATTTCAACTCACATTTGATCGAATACGACGGATCAATGACTTTTCAGAGTCAGGTTGACGGCTTGGAGTTGGTAAAGAGTGGGAAAGAATGATTTGGGCCAAAATTAGAACTACGAGTAATTTCATTGCCCCAAATCTGTCTGAAAAACGGAAGGACACATTGGCAGGAATCCTGTGTTTTTCCAAATAGAAAATATTTCACTAATTCAGGTCAGTTAAACAAACGCATTTCTAACTACTGTACATAGATCAATGTGCAATGTGATGGTAAGATGAACAGACGGATAAAATCAAAAAAAAAAAGAAATGATGAAGTGTGCAAAAAGCAGGAAGGATATTGACACACGAGAAAACCCGTTAGGACGCCAAGTGGTGGGCTTGATGGGATCAAACTCCAGGTTTGAATTTGATCTTCATCAAACATTGCAAAGTTTATTTTGAACTTCATCTATTGACTACATTTGGATTTACATTCACAGATTTCAAATTCAAGTAAAAGTTTGCACTTGTACAAGTATGGGCTAGGAAGCGCCATAGCGGTCACCCCGGATGCCATGCTGTACGAGGTCCCCCCGATACGAAGAGCAATACAGTGACGTGATATCGGTATCGGTGGCCGTAATCCCAATGTCTGAATTAGATCTGCTCCAGTATAGGTTAAACGCATGAATATAAAGTTGAGACGTGGGCCCACTTGCAAAAGGTCAAATTCAAGACCCAGGTATGATCCCATCGAACAAATGCCTGCCAGGGTCAGTCAGTTTCTCGTGTGTAGGTGCACGCGCACATACCCTTTCTCCATCTTTTCGGATTACCCAAGTTTTTTTCTATTTTTCTTCTTTATCTATAGTCATCTAATTGATCTCTGCTAATGGAAAATAACACCAGTTTCCAATCAGTAGGCTCATACTGATTTTCAAGATTCGAAGATATATTAATTCTGCAATAAGCTCTTCATACATGAACTTGGCAGTTCTCCCCTTAACTTTTCAGATTATCTAAAGATCACTACATTCTAATGGGAGAACATCTTTGACTCTGCTTGGATTGCTGTAGAATTTTAAATCAACCCCGTTGCTGGCATCTTCTGAAAAGATACAAGGTGAGCCCTTTAAGGTTTAATGAACTGTAACCTCTAGTATGCACTGCGACATCTGGTTGAGACAACTAACTAGGTCGTTGCTCTGGATAGGACAACCAGCTAGGACTAGCGGTGGCACTGTGAGCGTATCACAGTACATCAGCTATTCAGAAAAGACGCTGTCGAGCACTGCTAACCGCGTTTCATTCCTGAATTCGATCCCCAGGGTCCGGGAGATACCCTGAGGATGGGAGGAAAGTGATGAAAACAATCTGTCTTCATCTTGAATGTCATCTGGACTTGACATATGAGGCGATTTTGCTCCAGACCTTGGAAATGGAGCATTTCTTGGTTGTTTTCCTTTTTGTATTGAGTAAGCACTAGGACAACTTCGGTCCCCATCGGTCCTTGAAGACGTAAAGGCAGCAAATTGGTAAAATGCCAACATCGTGTCTCTCAAACGACAGTAACCTCTGGGGACGGGGATGCAGGTGCAGTGCGATGGAAACGCGGAGGGAGTTCTTGGCCCTTACGTTGTAAGATTTAAGTAAGTCTCATCCCTGAAGAGGCACAATGCAGGGCTTTGTACAAGCTTCAAAAGAACTTTTCAAAACTTTCCTTGTCCTTAGGGACATCCATAGATGGAGATGGATTCGAGAAGGACAGCCGGCTATTGGAGACGGTGACAAATTCGTTTTTGACGTCATTCCGATCCACCAGAGCGTTTTCAATTACTTTTTACCTCAAAACTGATTCCCTCAATTAACACCCCTCAGGATTTTTGAACTCTTGGACTAATTCTGGTCCTACTGTAATTCATTGTACGGATCCTATCAAATATCCAGCAGCACCTCATTTTTAGGCGTTTTGTTCTTTAATTCGTAGGCAAATTCGTGCATATAGAGCTGTCCGTGGTGGCATCAGTCATTGTCGGGCATTTCACGAGACGAACGACAATCAACAAAACTCCCAACGGTCCGGTCCGCCTTATTGTTCAAAGCGTTCTTGGTGGACTTTTGCCCATTTCTCTACACTCTTCAAGGTTTTTGTCAATTAGCAACGAAAAACCAAACAACATGATCGATCTGGGCAACATATCCTCCTTGCAACCGTCCGTTTCTGCAAAGATTGAGCGGCATGTCCTCGGCCAAAGCCTTTTTCCATCAGGCTTCTTTCAAATTTTGCTTTCAATTTCAATTTTTCATGAGCCTGCCTAGTCTGCACGCGAAGCGAATGCAAGAATAGCCTCGGAGCAACTAGACCTAACTCGAGGCAATTGATTCATTTCATTGGATACTTAGCAAATTCGGCTACCAAATGTAAAACAAAGCAAATCAAACAAAACAAAGCAGTTACAAAGAGTCTGCATGAGTTCTAGTTAATGGAGAGGGTGGTGAAGGCAGGGTCGGTTTTATTTCTATAATACTAGACATATGTGATTTTGGTGAGCAACTTTTTGTTTATTTATCATACCATACCGCGTTTCCGAAATTTTCTGCTCACGGTGGCTATCCCCCATATCTATTTTTTATATTAAAATAATTGAATGCTTCTTTTTCCCGAAAGTTAAATCTCAGAAAATCAAATCTCAGATTCTTATCTTCCATAGCTATATGTCTGATCCCCTTCAATTCCTTGTAGACGTTGTAGGCATGACGCATCCTGGAAAGAGGAAACCAAGAGTTCAATGATTTCGGCAGATGTAAAACTATCAACAATGCGTTGAAGTCTTTTTCTAGCTTCAACGGAATGATTCTCCTTCTGATATAACAAGGTCTAGGGGGGAAGTCGACAAAGGGCAGCCGAACCGATTCCATGAACATCGGTCCTATGGACGTTTCGTCGGTGGATTTTTGAAACTGAGCAAAACCACTTATATCCCATACATCTTTGTTTCTCCTTGATTGGATTCGTCATTTATTTCTTTTATAAATTCTGCAAAATCTTTAAAGCAGCTTTGCTTTGTCGCTCTTCAATATGGAAACGATAAGTAAAACTGCTAATCCTCTTGTGAGATTCGCTCGATTTTAACTGTGAACTACACAAAGAAAGTAAATATACCCGATTGTCAGAAAGCTATTCATAAGGAAGACTCGGCTGGAAAAATTACCGCGGCTCCAGCTTCCTTGTCCATCTTGGGAATCTAGCAGAACAGCCGACTTTAAATGTTCTTCGAAGGATGCGCCATACTTTTTAAGTGAGTTTAAGCGAGGGTTCATTTCCTATTGTAATGACACTGACTCTATGAGAGATGGAACGGTTGGGTATAGTTGACTTGTCCGAGCTCGGATTTTCACTTAGGAACAAGACTTACGAAGTGCTGATCGTTATTCTGTGCGCGCTATTACAAGAAATTAGTTTCTGACACCGACAAGAAATTAGGGCAGACTTCGAAACATTGCTCATTCACTTCATCCACATTCACTGTTTGCAATTTGTCGTGTCGTCTGCTCTCTCCTATGACGCGGTGTCTCTGCGTCTCTACTCGAGAGGATTGGAGCGCATACAAGCAAACACCTAGTACTTGTAGTACTCTGATCAGTCGAACAAATGCAAGTTTTTTGCAGCTCCTTGTGAAAGCTTTTGACTTTTCACAACCGACATTTGCACTCACCATCCGTCCTTCATTTTTCATCTGTAGCCAGGTCGTTGTACTATTTTCTTCTCCAAATTTCCGGATTGTACTGTCGACACGTATATGTGTGGGATTCTCGGAGGTGTCCTCCGGACAAATTTGGGCTGAATTTGTCTCTCTCGGGCGTTGGAACGGTCTCAGCTGGTAGTAGTAGAAATCATCGGCAATATTTCTCAATATGTCCATACTTCTCGGAAGTCCGCTTCATTCACCGCAACGCCAGTTTCAAATGTCTTCTTCTTCCTAGTTTACCTGGTCTGTTGTTGTTCTCCCTTCTGTTCGGAGAGCTTCACACTTTTTCGAAAGAAGAAATGAATAATTCTGTACTTGTCCAGATCGGCGACTACCTCTCCGATCGTTTTCGTCAATTTTTCCCGGTTCTCTTCAATATTGACATCCCTAGACGTTTACAAGATTAATCAACAAGAATTTTTAGCACAAGGTTCTCTGACCTTCGAAAATACTAGTTTCTAGCTTATGGATTGGTCATTTATTGTTGTAGTGAAGGTAGTATAAGGGATTAAGGAGAAGAAAAATCATATGTGATGATAGGTTCGATCTTTGGTCTCACAAGTGTCCCCATAAGTGTATCCCCATGATCATGCGAGCGTGAACAAAGGATGAACTCCTCCTGAAGTGAAGAAGCTCTTCTTTGTGAGCGACAGCGCGGAAACCCAAATGTTATGTACGCTTCCCAAGGGGACCGCTTGCAGTCACCATCCCTACACTCCTCGCCTACCCCTCCCCGTACTGTTCCAAAGCCCTGCTCAGATTCTTCACTATGAAAAGGCTCGAATTCATAGCCGGAAATAGCCTCACCTTTCCCCTGGTAAGAGTCTCCCATGTTTTTCTTCTCCACTTTACCATTCTGGGCTCTCCAAGTACTACCAGTACGGGCTAGACCCGAAGCTGTTCTGATAGGAGTCCAGTATTTTCAACATTCTGTAATCGAAAAGGGGAATTCAGAAAGGACACTTTATTTGCTGGAGGTGAACGGTCAGATGATCCTCCTGTTTGTGGGAACTTCGACCGAATGTGGTGAATCGTCTTGTGTTCCCGAGAATGAAGATGAAAGAGGAAAAACTAGAAGAAAGCCATCTCTGTCTGTCATTTTCATCTACTGGAGGTGATACAAGTGTCTCTTGCTTCTGCTCGTGTTGTTCATGAAGTTGGAATTTATTCCCAACGAACCTGTGTATGCACGAAGTCACCCATTCAGTGCTGCTCAGACACACCGGTCGATAAATCGATAATTTACTCCAAAATATTTTTATAATATAGACGACAAGAATATGAGCTAAGTATCAATAACAATTATATCAAAAAAAGAAACAGAGCAAGATTTTTCAGTAGAAAAATCTTGTAAGCTCTTTTCAATCAGAAACAAATTTCAAGCCTTTCTTATCGTCATCAGACGACAGACAGACATATTTTTCATGAATTATCTGAGGAACAAGTACATGAAACTGTGCAGTAATGAACATACAACATACAGGATATTTAGTGAATTGTTCGGCTCATAGGAGGAATCGCAGTGCATCCGGATGTTGAGAGTTACACAAATTTTACAAAAAAAAAAAACCAACATTGAGGACGAAGGAAAGAAGGATCTGCAGTTGGCAGTGAAAAGGATTATGGAGATTCATAACAGGCACACTTGACTAGAAGTACGAGGCTAGAAGTCCGGTATACTGTAAACGTGCTATATTCGTGTAGCCAAATGGGAACAAGCGGAGCGTCCAAGGGGAAAAAAGCATAAAGCTCCACAGAGGAAGCTGGGGGATACCAGAAAGCACCCTTGGCAGATGGCCACCAATTAGCGATCGATTTGTATACTTATCAAGTGATCGCAGAAATTGTCATGGAAAAAAGTCCTCCTCGTATTTGTTCCTAGATGAAATGGGACCAGGGAACAGGAATATCCAACTAGTTAAGGTAAGCGTCAACCTGGCAAATTGCATATATGCGACACAAGATGGATTTAAACTCAATATCAGCACAGCAAAAAACCTCTGAAGAATTCACAGCGAGCACAATGTTCGCAGTAAGTGAATGTTGAGCCGGCAGTCGCGACGCGGTCAGTGCGGCGACTGTAAACGGCGCGGTTTACATTGCGCCGCAAAGGGTTTCTGGCAGATGCATATTGGCTATTACTTGAAAGTTGAGTTTAATCAAGCTGCTTGACTGACAGTCGTTCGCAATCACGAATGTGGAGCGTGCCAACTGATGTTGGCATTTTGGACCCGAAATGAAGCATATCTACAGTATACCGGCAAGTAGTTGTGGAAGTCCTTTCTACTGTTTAGTAAACAATTGAAAGTGACGTCAACACACACACACATAATCCTTGAATCCTAAAAGATCGGTGCACGATTCTCATATAAGAGATTTGTTTAGTAAACAATTGAAAGTGACGTCAACACACACACATAATCCTTGAATCCTAAAAGATCGGTGCACGATTCTCATATAAGAGATTGACGTAAGTGAAGTGAAGGCATGCAGCGGCTCGTGCTACTCGGGCGTTTAGACGATCCGCGGGGCGTACGAATCGCCGCCGGGCGACGAACGGAACGCAGAGAGCTAGAGCGACGGCATCGCGTCCAATTAGTGCAATTGCGTACAGAAAGACGTTTCTTAGGGCAATACCATATACATATATAAAATTGCATTGAGGAATGAGGATTTGGAGGCGATGAGATAGATGCTACCATTCAAAATATAAAAAATATATCTTTAAAAGAAAATATCACACGTAACATCTAAAGCAAATCCATTATTGCTGTATTGGTCCCGGAACAGGCGGATAATTCAGTTCTCTAATACTGAATTATACAAATAGTAATAGTAGTATTGATAGATATCTGTGGCAAATTACGGGATTTACTCGCGTTGCGGGTGATTGGATGAATGAATATATTTCAGGTGGGATAATAATGATACGTACATGAAAAGAATGCTTATTGATCAGACGTCATGCATTTTGCCCTCTTTGTTATCACAGTAGTTGTTCCACAACGTTTTTGCGAGTTCGTAACATGGTAGTTCACCGGCATGCGTTGCCACCATTCGCAACAAGAACACTCCGTCCTTCAAATAGAGGAGGATGAAGGAAAAAACGTCGTCATATGCAAATTGGCCAAGCAATTTCCTGTTTTGCAATTGCGGAAATTCAAAGCATTGACAAATGGCCAACGTTAACAAATCGCCACCCATTCATCATAGCGTTGAAAATGCTCAAAAGTTTGGGGAACCCTAAAGTGAACCCTGACTTTGAAAGTCCGCAATTGCACAAAATGAGCTGACTCGTCCACCAATCGATACGGTAAAAATATTGATCCGCTTTTGAGGTTGGAACGGTTCAAGAGAGAGGGCACTTGGAGTGTTTTGAGTTCAGTCAACCGGGAATAAATATTTTTTTATAAATAAAAATGCCAATAAGCAGTTACCTGTCGCAAGAAATGGAAGACGAATCGTCGTAACGACTGGGAATCGACCATTTTGTAGCCCTCAATGCCAGTGAGGTATTTGCCGACGAAATTCAATTGCCTTGAAATATGGCTCGATTATTCGTCGTCGTCGTCACAATTCGAATAATCCAATGTCTCTAACCAGTACCAGTAGAAACCCCCGTTGAGTTAGAATCTCAGGAAATCCTATTAGAAATGGGAAGATTCTATGAGGTGATTATCCCTTTCCTCCCTTTATAGCATTCAAAAGTCGGTTCCTTTTTGACATTTTCGTCGTAAACAAAAGCGTTTAATGAGTGCAAGCCTCTTCGGCTAATGGCGCACTTGTGTTGTCGGGAGGTCTCGCCTAATCCTATACGAGAAGGCTCATATAGAGTAATAAACAAGTAGGGCACCTAAGGTTGAAGTCAGGACAGGATGAGCCAGCCGTTGTTCCAGTTTGTCAAGCAGTTATACGAGTTGAACTACTTATTTCTTACAAGTATATGACCCAGAACGGACCTCAGCAACTTGGGCTGGTCAATACCGAACCCCTATACGAGTTCTAAATTTAGGACTATTTTTGCTGACCAACTTGCTGTGTTAGAAAGCTTCAGCTCATTTTTCAGTAACTATACTGGACCCATAACAGTACTACAAAGTAGTAGTCAAATATCGTACGAAATGGCATACCTGCTCGGTACTACGGATATATAGATCCAGTAAAATAACGAGCACACAGTGGCGCCGGCTAGCAGGAAGTACCAGAACCTGAAATATTGAGTTCAAATGTGACCATTACATATGTAAAATCCTAGGTTACTGCAAAACTAAGTGGTCCGTTCCAAGAGTTGTGCGCAGCTCTGAGAGGGGCCCAATCTGATGGGCCCTTTCAGACGAACCCACGAAATCTTTTGGAACTGCCTTTGAATGATGCAATGAAGGCCACTTCAGGGGCACTTGTTGTCCCAGAATGACCTCTCGAAGGAATTTTTTGAATAATTTCGATGGTTTCTACTTTTTACCTCTACCAGTAATGACCTCTTACGTAAGAAGCGTGCAAATCTACCTAAACTTCTGTCGGAAAAGCCTGTTTTGGAATCTGATAGGTGCTGAAGCATAGGCAGTGTGGTGTTTTCTCGTTTATGGAGAAACTGGTAACAACGAGGCTATGCAGGAAATTGAGTCTGTCATCGGTTCTCGTCAAATGGCTAGATAAGTTCCTCCAAGATACAAGTCTGCCGAGTGAACATGGGCGATGAAGAGAGCGTTTTGCCTACTTGTATGCACTCAGTGACCCCATCGCTCCACTGATTTCTTTTTAAACGTCACATGCATGGCGCACCTCACGGCAGAGTGCATTTCTGCAGGTGAGATCCAAGAAAGCTTACTCCATGGGACCTCAGAGTTTGCCTCATGGGATCATTTAAGTGTTCCTACGCCTTCGAATGTCGTCTCGGCAGAAGGGGCTGATATCAGTATAGTTCCCTTTTCTTCTCTCCCGTCGAAATCGAGCCCTATATTCCGTGAAGGTAAAGAGCTGAGCTCAGAAGGCTTTGCGTCACCCCGGTATCCCGTGTGCATATGAGAGCCCTCGTCCAG
>UZAF01019202.1:7966-22051 GCA_900617895.1 Haemonchus placei
GGAAGTGGTTCGATTGGACAGGTCAAAGAAGTTAGTGCTCGGGTATTCAACGGTGTAGGTCACAACGCAAAAGAAGGATGGTTTCATGATTCTAGTATCCCCTTACTTGTAATGATTTGAGCATGTGTACCCACAAAACCCCTTGAAGAGGCATTCCGATGGGATAACTTCGCGGGTGATCAGTGGAATCCAAGTAATGGCTCTCCCATATGAAGGCACCTAGCTGAAAGGGCCTCAAACCAGCATCCTACTTGGGAGGAATTCTGGATAGCCTAGGTGATCCCATGAATAACATTACTGGCATTCTTAGAACCAGATTTCTAGGCAAAATGAGTCCTCAACAGCACTCCCTACCGTCTTTCAAACATCTCCCTGCATAAGTGCGTTTACCCACCCGCAGGAGTTATGGAGCATAAAATCACCTTTGTCTTTTTCCTTCTATTGATTTTTCATCATTTACCAGTATGCTTACAGCCCGACTCCAGTCTCTTACATATGTACATTCGTTGTAATTCCAGATGGTGCAGCTCAATGCGTTCATAACTCCCATTCCGACCAATCTCCCTGGTTTTCATTTGTTTTCGAGAGTTTTCCAACCAAGGTTTCCACTTACCTTAAGTATTTGCGTAGGTGTGGGCAACTTCATTCACGGCCGATTACCCACTCGTAGGCTGCTTACTTACTGTGAAGTGGAAAAAGCACATTTCTTCTAGCATTACAAGCCATTCTGAAATTGCTTGGCTAAGTGTTTGCCAATCTTTCTGAAATACATTTGTCCCAGACCAAAGCTTGGGTGAAGATACTTATATGGATCGATCATAAAAGGTGTGAAATGGTGGGCTGGGTAGCTATCATGGATCCCGAGCTATTTCCTAGGTGGATCTCTTGAAACGTAACCCCTCTTATTTGTAGCTATCACATGCCTCTAACTTATCCTAGTTTTGAAAACCTAAGCTAGGATAAAGTAAATGGTGCAACCGGTAGGTAGGTAGGCTCATCCTCTGCTGCAGGTACAAAACTCAGACGTGATGGGGACAGGTTAGGACATTGCTGATTAGAAGTATGGAGTATGCACCTCATTCTTATTTCCTTTCAGGCGCTCTCGTATGGACCTCTGCTTTACATTAACCTTTTAAGCACCTTTACTACTCACCACAGCTAGCTCAAGTGATGTGGAAGGGCTTGCTTACCTGCTTACCGTCTAGCTTGCTGGTTTTGAATGTTGGGGTCCAATAACTTAGAGATCCTTCTGTGTCTTTTCCAGATAGATCTGACAAATTCTTAGAATTTTCGCCCAGTCCTTCTAACTACTTCTTACTCGATTCGTTATTCACAAGAAGAACACTACCGTACCTTTATATACCCTACTGTACGGTTATCCCACGAAATCTTCGATATTTCAGACTATGGGCGCATCTCAGTCTACTAATCGAGCTGCCAAGTTCAGTGGATCTCGGAGGCGCGTTCGAAGTTGCAACAGCGGTACGTTCTAGCCCGATAAATCGATACATATGATATATTTAAGATGTAGGAACTACAGACATGAGAAACTGTAGGAACTGAACCCATTGATACATATTGGAAGAAGATTAACAAACACTCAACTAATCCATTCAGCCCCACCTACAGGTCCGGCTGTAAGGCGATCGCAGTCACAACGTAACACAAATCGAAATGTGAAAGAATTCTCGAAGTTCTGGTCCGATGGTGAGAAAACTTCCAAAATGTTATATAATTCGTTGAAAACATTATTTCCGGTAGCACATAGGGCTGATCGTTACAGGAGCAGGGACGTTCCGTCCAAAAAGTGGCTGCCCCAGGCGAAGTGAGTCAGTGCGACGAAGTAACAGCGTACGCCGGACAAGAGCAATGGGTATGTTTTAGCTTGAAGATTGCGTTTATACTCGGCAAACTCACAATCGCCTTCGGTTGCCTTACTTAGCGGTGACACGTTCACACTATTATCGACGTACCGTCACTACAGCTCTGTCATGTATGGGAGGCTGGAGATGCTCCGTCTGATAAGCGTGTTCCAATGGGTCCCTGAAATCCGGAGTAGTCCCGAAGTCGCAGAGCTGTACTCATGCTTGATGAAAAATTCAGCTAGAAGGTCCCAATCCGTTGACAGGGTCCGGCGACTCCCAGATAGTTGCCGCACCGCGCAGCGGGGGATGCCGTGAGGTACTTTACGCGCATACCGTTTATACTTAGAGCGACTTCGAGCTTCTCGCGAGCGAGTACAAGTTTAACAACATTCGTTTTTATAATTTATTAAAAAGGAATGAATTTTCAGTTGTCGAGCCACCACTACAGAAGATCATCACACCACTGCCAACGCCGTACGTTACCCCACGATCATCGAGGAATTCCCAGCAACTGCACGAATCCCACGACCCTTCTTCTCGCTCTTTGTCGCAGCACAGCGCCTACAGTGCATCGTCAACACGATACGATCACTTCGACACTAACGAGTTGGATTCCCCTCGTGTCCAGAAAAGCCACCCAGATCGATTGCATGCGTTACGGTTCCCACACGAAACAGCCATTTATTGATTGTTGATGTCTATAGCTAAAATTATTATGTGGTATGGAAATGCTCACAGCATAGCATGATCAGACGCGCGCTGCTGCGTCGCGGTCATTTTGCGGCTTGGCTTAGTGTGACCCCTTTGGAGGAGAAGGGAATAAAGGTATAGGCAGATAAAGTCAAAAATCTTCATGTCAGCAATCGTAGCTGCACCGAGCATACCCACTGTGCTCAGACAGGAACGGATAGGCGCCAACGGGAGAGAAGTGCCAAAAGTTCCGGAAAATAGTAACTAGAATTATTCATCTGCGCTGAGCAGCAGCTTCACCTTCTCTTGGTCCCCTTTCCGTTCCAATTCCATACTATTGATCGATTTTATAATTTTTGTTGATTTATCGATGTTCATGTACAACTAACTATACCGCCATTACAATTTTCGGGTCATTACCGACTTATACTATGAATTTATTCTTTGCGCATGTTATAATTCGAACTGAATAAATTAATCTTGAAGAAGTTGATAGCTATGGTGCACCATGAGTGCAATAAACAAATAAATAAATAAATAAATAAATAAATAAATAAATAAATAAATAAATAAATAAATAAATAAATAAATAAGATCAGCGTTTCAGCTCGAATTAGAATGTATACTCTATCTCAAGATTGTAGTGGCAAAAATAGAACCACTCGACGTAAAACTATTCATTCTGGGGTGAGCCATGCCTACGAATTCGATATTCAGAACTACGAAATACTTGATAAAGGGAAAGCTAAGAGGAAACTGAAATGCTAGAAGTACGAAAAATCTGCTAATAGAGCAGTGCAACAATCCCCAATGAGTTTCCCGTCAACCATGTTGGCACCGGTATCGCAAAAACATGATGGTCTTCGTTTTGAAATCACCAGATTGTGGTCGTGCTGGCGACTGGACCACCAAAAAACCAAGAAGAACAATTTTATGTGTAAAATATGGTGAGCCTCGCTGCGGGATCGGGAAACACTGATGAAGCAAAAAAAAAAACCGAACGAAACATGCCGACAGCAAAAGCAGGACAACCAGTGGCCCATACTGTGGCGGTANTCAACCGTAAAAACTGGAAAATACAGAGTGCGTTTCATAAGTACTAGTAGTAGATCACCCACAAATTTGGTGTTTACAGGATAAGCAGCCAGGCAGATAAGTTTCAAGCACTACTGTCAGATTCACCTCCCTGAATAACCCCCACGCAGGGACATTTTTTAAATCAACTTCTACATTTTTGTAATAATTTTTCAATTTTGCGCCGCTTCATAAGTACAAGATCATTTTGAGAATTTGAAAAAGTTATCATTAAAAACGACCAAAAAACATTTAGTAGTCGATGAGTCTTCCCTGTTCTAGCCCTATATTGAATAGCCTTCATAGCATACTCGAAATAAGGTTTCGAAAGACCTCGCCGGAGATTTCATTCCAAGATTCAAGAACTGCCTGCTTCAGCTTTTCTATCGCCTTGAACTGATGGTTGTTCGCACAAATCTTTCTTACAACAACGCCCCACAGATTCTCCATCGGATTTAGATCGGGACTGCAAGCTGGCCTTGTCAGAACTTCGAAATTTTGGTAAAGAAACCAGCCTTTCCTGGGATCGCAGCACTGTCCTGTTGAAAAAAGTAGTTAGGACCACGTCGCCGGCTCAAAAATGGCCTGGGTGCCATTGTAAGACATCGTGAAAGTCCTTTAAGTCCATTTTGTAAGCCACGAGATCGAGCTCCAGATCGACATCTTTGCAGAAGGCACCCCATGCCATGACGCTTCCTCCCCCAAAATTGCGGTGGCTGGAGTTAATCGGCTCTTTTTGTAGTCATGTCAGTAGCAGTTGTAACCATCGGGGCCTTCCAAATTGAATTCTTTTCATCGAAAAATACAACCTGAACGAGAATATTGGGGTGCATGGCTAATCGGGAATACGGGCTGACCTTCCTCTAATCTCGTCCTTAATTCAACTTCGCAAATTCAGATCGTGCCTTCCTACAGTGATCGGTAAGCCTCGGAGCCCTGACAGTGCTGCTGCTCTTTTTCATTGCTATCCATTCAGTATTTTTGGACACCGAGAGACCCGAGTCCGATCGAACTCTGTTCAACGACACGGTTTTGTCCTAAATAGTTCTCAGCATTCTCCTCTAGTCGTTCGCTGTTAGCTTGCGCGAGCATCCTGTCCTCGTGGGGGCTCTGTAGTCTTCAGAACCTTTGAACGGAGCTGAAGGATCTCACGATTGTCCTCGCACAGAACCCTTATCACGAAAATTTCGATTTTGTGGTTTTTCCTTTAAAGAAAGATTCCCTCCGCGAGAAAAAGTGCATATTGCTTCCAAACACATTTGCGACACATTCTCTCCTAAACAGATTTCGAAACCTTCGCGCTGTCGGGGGTGATCTTAAACTTAGGAAACGAGGGAAAAGGGGAAACCCCCATGCAAAAGTTGATGTAAAAGTCGAACAAGCCAAAGTAGGTTTATGAGGGGTAATTGAAGGTAAATCTAATGGTGGTGCCAGAAAGATATGGGCTTGGTTGCTTATCCTGTAAATAACAAATTTGAGGGTGATAATTATACTTTTGAAACGCACTGTAGTGGCGGTGAAGAATAAGAGAACGTAGAAATATGATGGTCCTCGTGGCTAGACCGGTAGAATATCGTGCTAATGGTCGCAGGGCTATGGAAGCATGTGTACCCTGGAGCAAGATAGGAAGAACAAGATGGTGCTACTGCGAAGGTAGAAGACTACGGTGCCGAGCGACCGATGTTTAAGACCAGTTACAGGACCCATTTCTACATAAAAAGTCATATTCCAAGTTAAGGAATACGATCATTTGTATCAAGTAACTCCTACGCGTCGTTACCCGTACCCTCAGAGCTCCAGCCGACCCTCGGGTCTATGTTCCCATCCTACCGATCAAATTCGGTGTTGGTGAACCCCTCCAGAGAAAAAGTACGTAGATTACAACTGATAGATCGCTCATAGAGATGGAAACAGATTAATATATAGGATTTATTTAGAAAAAATAGGTTAAATATCACAGATTATTACCCGAATAAGCACAATATTGATTTTAGCTCTACTATGCAACAACTAGTCAATCAAGGAAGCAAAATAAAAGGGACAGGATCAAGTGAGAAGCGCTGAGTAAAAGTTCGATGATTTCTAATGTAACAGAAGAAATTAGAAGCAATTAGGAAATTTCGAGAACAACTCTTTACAGTATC
This sequence comes from Haemonchus placei, assembly GCA_900617895.1. Classification (NCBI taxonomy): domain Eukaryota; kingdom Metazoa; phylum Nematoda; class Chromadorea; order Rhabditida; family Trichostrongylidae; genus Haemonchus; species Haemonchus placei. Next base: position 13,740 of record UZAF01019202.1, read on the forward strand.
CAAGTCCTACCGGGCAGTACACTACACGTATTCGAATGGAAAAAGCAAAGGCAATTGAACAAACGACTAGAATCGATGAGCACAGAAAGACAGTTTTGTGGTGGCCAGGGGGATGAGCTACGTTACCATGCAAGCGATCGATTGATCAAACGGAAAAATTTCTGATTTTCAGGTGCATAGAAACGACGGAGTCGTTGAAGGACTTCGGGTCGTACGTGAGGATGTTTTCGGCCTTTAGTCTTTCCCAGACAATGTAGACTACCATCAGAACGTCGCACACATGGGAATTTCTTCACTGGATCGATTCCAAAGTGTTCTGGTTTCACCACTGAAACTAAGAAGTAGAATTAAATAAAAAGTTAAAAAGGTCCAAAAAGTAATACACGGAATGATTGATTTATTTCGACACCCAGAATGCGCCATGGAACCCAAATAAGGACACTATCCGGATGCTATCAACTCTGCGCTCTCTCGAGGCTTTTGGACCCTTCCCACTTCTGTAGGTGATAAACTCAGGGTAATTAGATTGCTTCCCAGAGAATACGGGTAGCAAAAGCAGTGATAAAAAAAAGAACACGAAGTTGTTGGCATTCCACGGACCCCGCCCACTTCACATGCCACGCCCTCGCTCCGCAGACACAACAGTTGAATTCCTCTCTCTCATGCAAGGAATTTCTTGAGAAGGAGCCGTTTTTCTTCATAATCGGATAATTCAAAGAAGAAGAACCTTTTGAAGTCGCTTTAAAAGTGAAAAAGCTACAATTTAAGAAAATTTTCTTTCTGAGCGTTGTTTATCTTCTATTTGTAAATAAATAAATAAATATACGGTGACTTCCACTGCGAAGTAACTAATTCAACTGAAAAATTGCTTCAAATTCTATTTAAAACTGTGCCTCCAAGTGAGTCGTTCACGGTTTTACCTACCTGGCTTTAGTCCAAGAAATTTCTCCGTCTGGCTGACTTCCAATGCCGGCTGAGCAACAAGCCGTTCGCCGTCCACAATGTGGATTTGCTCCATGGGAAAGTTGTCTAGCCATCTAAAAATTCAAAAATATTGTCAATAAACTAGGCCACCAGAAATTTGTTCTTACCTTTTCATGTGCTTATGGTAGAGCCCAATTCGAATCGCTCCCCAGCCAACATTCACTCCACCCACTTTCGAGGAACAGTTCGTCTTTAACCATGGAGCACAGTCACCGACAGCCATATCTTCGAATGTTGGCATCATTCCAAGCGATTTACGCTTTGAAGAAGCTTGGGTATAATCTGAAATATGGAGAAGTAAGATAGTGAAACGACCGTTGGCAACGAGCCAAATCCTGGTCTTACCTGAAATAGCTCTCATCACCGGATCCCTAACAACGACGATGATTTTCATTGCTGGATTTAGAGCTCGAATTCGCTCGGCGGCTGTCTTGCTATGAAAGTAGGCAGGACTTTTTTCTATGGTCATTTGATTTCTGGTTGTGAGTGGCATTTTTTCTCTGAAAATCAGTTCATCACTCGATATCGATCCTTCAAATGTGGTCAATATTCAGAAGAAAACCAACAAGTGGCAGAACTTGGAGTTATGGTAGGGAGGTACGAAGTATAGAAGAGTATGGGAGGTGGTAGGGAGGTTGGATGGATAAAAGCATAGAGAGAAAGGCCGAAAGGGAGGGAGGGAGGAAGGAGGAAGGGAGGAGGGAGGGATTTAGGGAAAGAGAAAGAGGAAGAGAAAGAGAAAGAGAAAAGAAAGAGAAAGAAAAAGAAAAAGAAAAAAGGGAAAAAAGAGAAAGAGGAAGAGGAAGAAAGTGAAAAGAGAAAGAAGAAGAGAAAGAGAAAGAGGAAGAGAGAGAAGAGAGGAAAAGAGAGCAAGGGAAACAGAGAAAGTGAAAGAGAGGAAGAGAGAAGGGTACCCATTTGCCTTTTTCTGTTTTGTGCAATGACTGGAGGTGCTACGTTCGATTTGTTAGGCTCTAGAAAGGTGGAGTTTTTGCCGAAAAAAGAGGTAATGGAAAGAAATCAGTTTTTTCATTCACCGGGAAAGGTTAGATGTTGCCTCGAGAGGAACCCTCAGAGGAAAATATTATTGGTTGAAAATCACTCATGCTAGTGCCTATGAGAATCTCAATGGAAGTCAGTGGATGGAAGGTCCCGACCCAATGGTCAGAAGCAAAGGGCTGATTTTATTCGCAGAGAGAATAACATGTTGTCTTGTTGGAAGTATTGTTTATTCTTCATCCCAAACTTCGTTCACGTCCTCAAATAAACAAATAACTTTGGTCAGTAGCATTTTATGGTGACAATCAGCTATCCGGGTCAAGACTTCCTAGTTCTTGGTATCACTGTATGAGAACCTGGAAGCACTAAAAGAACATTGATGGTGTAGAAAGTGAATAGGCAGTCTGTGGCTCCTGTTCTCTAGGCAAAAAACTCGTCTTTCCATCCACTCCGAGCGGATCAGGACATTCCTATACTTAACGTAGCTGCAGTAACAGAACGTCGATCCCCTTCGAAGCGATACCTCAGTTTAGGGATGCAGGGACAGGTAACGAATCTTGGTAGCTGATCCTTCGGGATGAGCTGATTCCGACGTTGGACCCCCTCGGAACGTTACCTCTGGTGACTCCAGTAGTCCCTTCTCTCCCGTCTTTCCACCTAACTGCCATCTCACAGTTACTGATGACTGGCAGGCCTGATGCTGATACCGGTCTGTGCCGCGTAACACAATCGTGCGACCTTTTCTTCTCGTTGTCCGTCGGCTCGGTCGCGCTATCTGAAGGCGTCAGTGACGTAAACTGTCACCAGGCCGCCAGACTTACTGGCCATTGATGAACCGACACTTATCGTCATTACCGTACTCCGAACTTGGACACAATCAGTACTGTCCTTGAACTCTGTGAAGGATTCTGTAATTGAAGGCCTACTAAAATGGAAAATGCGATCCACGGATTTCTCGGTTCAAATTGGATTCTTGTGCAAGCAGAAGCCAAAACGTCGGACAGCTTGACTATGTTGAGCTTTCCTTGAGCCTCATAGTTCGATGAAAGTCACGATCCACCCGGAGAAGTTACTAGCACCCGCTTCTTTCTTCTTAAGACCTCAGAACCTAGTAGAAGTAGCCCAGTGGTAGTCCTATTTCCTTGCCCATTCTTGCCTCTGATTGAAGACAGTAACACATGGAAGAGACTTCGCCATGATTGGGTAGTTTGAGACCTGTCCACAAGTGTGCGTGGTAACTCACTGCTCGAGTAGGGTTAACCGGCTCCCATAGGAATTCTCCATCAGAAACCCTAACCGGCTTCTATAAGAATTCCCATTCTAAAGCTTGCATTATGAGATAGGGACCCAACTACTGGGTGAGTCGAATCCCTTATTTCACACTCCAATTCTGATTCCTAGACCAATCTGAAACCTTCCGAAACAATCATAAAAGTCAATGGTCCCTCATTCCTCTGCATATTCCAGAAGTCAATCTGTGATACACATTTGTCGCCTTCCGGTTAGCACCTTTGGAGGTCATAAAAATCGTCGTCAAAGCCTAGCCGACGATCGTTTAACGCACAGGTGGTACACGAAACAATTTGTCTGACACTCGACAACTGCTACGAGTGGTGGTCAATGGTGATCGTTACCACTTTAATGGCGTAAGCACTACGGTAACTGACTGATTGTGTAATGTTGCAGCAGGTACACTGAAAGGATTGATATTTCGAAAAGACGTCATGGCATAAGAAAACGTCCAGAATAGACTGGGGACTAAGTGGAAAAGAGTGAAAGGCCGGATAGGAACGTCAACCCATTGCTTTTTTGAAATGCAATAGTTGTATAGCAATTGTGGATCATGCTGGGTTCTCGACAACGAAAATAGAGGTAGTGTGGTACCAAGTGACGCACCATCACATGCACACGCGGTCCAGGGATCAAATCTCGGCTCAACAAAGCCCAGAACGACCCTTACTTCCATTCCTTTGGAGCTGGTTGGTCCTTTGGTGTGGGAATTAGGAAGTAGCTGTAGCTTGTTAGAATATTAACAATACCAGTTGCACGTCAAAGTTGTGGCCATCCTTCTTTTCACTTTTGCTGCTTTAATCATATTCTTGCTCTGGGTCCTACTTGGGCATGGAGCTGCAACCGGCACCATTTTCGTTAAAGAGGGTTCCTCTGGACCGTTTCCGTGGCCATTTTGAAGCAGCTATCAACCCAAGAAACCAGTAAGAACTCTTTTATCCGTACTACAAAAAAGAGCAATCTGGAGCTATCCATAGGGCTATGCTGGCGGAAGAGTAATAGGAGCTAGGGCAGAAATTGTACTGCCAGGACTGTCCATCACAACTCCTTTCCTCTGTGGGTGAAAAGCTCGATTCAAAACAATCATTTATTCTGCTACCTTTCAGAAATGGTAGCTCTTAAGTCAAGGGCTTGTTGGGCAACCACAACTAGGTATTTCAGGAGGTCCCCAGAGAGTCTTTTCCTCATGCACCTGGCCGTCAGCTTAGTAGATTAGGCAAGAAGCAAGCTGCCTGCTGACTAGCCACCATCAGACATCGTTCAGAGCGCTCGCTAATCGTCTGGAATACGAATCCGTTTCTGATCTAATAAACACCCATGGGATTGGTAGCCTAGCAGTCATTGTCACTGGAACAACACACAACGACAAACACGACGACGCAATTATACGGACTCAATCATATTATGGTAGCATGAGGCTACGGAGCCCCAGCTGCGGCTCTGTCCCCAGTTTGTATCCATTTAGCTTCTGGGCGTACACCCCATTAGTGTCAACCACACAAGGCGTTCGGAACAATTCAGCTACTATATACTGCATTTGACAGTGGTATATGTAAGGGCATAAGCACTATTTGTGAAAGACTTGGTGGTGAATGAATCCAGATAGTAAATATAAACAAAAATATAAGCTGCAACTTATTACCAACTGGGTACCAAAAGTACTAAGTCATGGAAAGAGGTGTGATGTGGTGGTATTTTGGCCTCATAGGAATCTAGAACCTCCACCACCAAAGTTTTTAAGGCCCCTTGTTTGCCCTTCATATTAGCGGGACCCCAAGTGCCCTTCCACTACGTACTTCTCGGAAGTCGATTTACCATGGCCTATCGGTACCCTACAGAAATAATAGTAATGTATAACAGTTGGAACAAAGGTTGGGTTTTCGGTTCGACACCTTCCCAAAAGGGAAGAAGTGCTGCTCATTCTTCAGATGGCTGTTTGGTCCGAACTGGATGTAAGCCAGATTTTTTCGCAATGCCAGTTGAAAGTGCATGGCGTACTCTCAAAAAAAAAAATGGTAATAATCAACCGCCTCATATAAGCTAAAGGTAGGTACTGGTTCAGCATTCACTTGAGTAAGGCTATAAACAAACAAACGTAGCTACCATTCCCATTTACCAGCTTAAATGTCACTCCACTACATCGGAGATGGGAAAGGACCTGAGACCCAATTCATGGGGTTCCAAGAACACGTTCGACCTACTGCAAACTATTTTTTGCAATTCCTGTGACCTTCCATATATAGTAGCTGCAATGAAGGACATTTAATTAATTTAAGAGGTGATTTTTTATTGGATTCATGGGTGATCGTAAAAACAAAAACACTTATTGAATTGCAAAGTCACTACCAGTTATATCCTCGGTATGGGGATATAGACTTCCAAAGAAATAACGCAATGAGATTCACCACCTCCTATGAGAGCCCATAATCTAATTGTCTGGGGCAAAGATAGAGCCCTGTCAGAAAAGAAAGGCCACCGCACTCAAGAGGGCCATGCCTAATGAGAAACAGAAACAAGCTGAGGCAAAAGGCGATAGACAGAATCATCTAGAAAAATATCGAGTAAAAATAAAAATATTCACAAAACAATTATACACCCCCTTTTTTCTCATATTATCCGCCATTCAAAGGTTGCATAGGACACTCGTACACCTTTTAATACTGTCTTTCAATAGAAATCCAAATAAAGACGGAATGAAAATATAAGTCCAATGCCTGGCGCATCCTCAACTAGGTTATGTAGATGGATCTAAATTAGTCTGAAACTTTGGCAATTTTTTTCATTCACATTAATACCCCAACACTTTTCTGTCCCCAAGTTCCCTAAAGATCGATATGCATTCCTGGCGGTTTATAATCAACTCGGATTTATTTATTTATTCAGAGGGCTCAAGACAGCTGAAAAACAACTGCGAGAGTTTACAGGCTTCCTCAAGGGAGCCTCTAATTTTTTTCTGGCCCGAAGTTCTTTTTGCGGTTTTCCAGTACCACCTCAATTCAGCATATGGTCTTGCCTGCTTATATTATTAACCGGTGGTGGTTAAATGGGTGAAGGTGGTCTAGAGGCAAGTGGCGCATCATCAGACACGCACAGTCTGGGGATCGAAACCAGGATGATATCCACCTAAGTTACCAATTCTTCCGTACGTCCGTGGCCGGTTAAATGGTATCAGACCAGTCTAGGATTAAAGCACTGGCTTGTACATCACTGGCTGGTCCACGTAAGCCGTTGTACCGGCCTAATACGCATTCAATACATTATGACGATTCCAAGTGGGAGTCGAAGGTGACGGCGCATCCCAAAAATGACTCTAACAACTCCAAAACCCTCCCTTTTTACCCCCTTTTTTTGAATAGCTGTACACTTATTTTTCATATAGCACTAAGTTCATTCTCAAATCTGATTCATTTTTACTTTTTTAGTATCTCCTAGTACCATTGGTATCATCACTCACTACTCTTCGTTATACTTCATAACTAATACTACTCATAACTTGGACCCATTGGATTACTGATGGAAAAAGTTTGTTTCGCATGCGACTGATCCCTTGTTGTTTGGCCCATGTAAGTGCACCCGGATGGCAATCGACCTTTTGGGTGTTTACTCAGAGATGCGTAAAAGTTATGCGTGAATATTTACCAACTACTGGTAATCTGCTACCCCTGCTGATATGGCCGGAACACGTTTCAAAGCCTATGCCGACGATCATCAAACAGATCTCGAACAAACATATTATCTCATCGGATTAGAACATGCACTATACATGGGAGACTTGACTTATTGATGAGTTCTGAAAGGTTTTTTTTTGAGGAAAAATTAATAAAACTGGTCTTTTAGGCGATAAACTGGTATAGTGAGGAACCTATAAAGGTGGTAAAGGCAGCGACTTGAAGACAGGCCTGCTCTGCATATGTATTGGCCCCATAATTGCCCTCTCGATTACCAAGATAAATGCCTATTGACTAAATGGGCTTCTCTGGGTAATGAATTAGCCTTGAATCAGACGGGTCACCGTACACTTAAGCCCCAGGAACCAATTATCAGAAATCCCCAATTGAGTCCAGATTTCAGCTTTACTCCGTAGATCTACAGGATAGGATGTGACGGGTCGCCTAATTATCAAGCTGTCAAATCGCTGTCCCAAATGGAGATTGGTCCGACATTCACCCTGGGCATCAAATATGATTGTGATATTATAATAGCGAGGCAGTAAACAAACTGGCGGGTTTCCAGTAAGACCGTGATGAAGAAGTAACAACTTTATGGAGGGTATAGCACCGCACTGGTCACACCAACAATCTTACGCAGAACTGATCACGGTACCGTAACTGAGTACCGTAATCTAATTCTGATTCTTGCTCATCTTCGCCCTGATCCCACGCTGTTAGATCACTCTTGGCAACCACTGGAATGACTTGGCTTCGGTAGGGATCGTACTCCAATCCCGCTTCAGCCTACCTTGACGGGTAACCATCATTCCAACATGAAAACGTGAATTGAAATTGAATTCCTGTACGTTCTTAGCCGAATCCAGCCGAATCCATTGAGCTAAGCGGCTTCAGAGGGTTACCTTTACAGGAATTGTGAACCACGTGGGAGTTAAATGTAGATTTACTTTTTCATAACTTTTAAAGCGTCCCCAAACCCGAAATACTCGTATCTCAAAGTTCCTCAAAGGGATGAGCGATTCGACGCTAATCATCGCTGTTTACTCAGTGGTTGATTACGCGTTGTGGCGTGGTTCCTCATCGTAAGCAACCCAAAAAACGCCCGGAACGATGAGATTTCCGATGGATACACTTGGGATGCGTAGCACAATCGGAGAAAAAACAAGTGCGATCAGAAAACAACCCGTTCGGATTGAACAGAATATCCCGTTTCGTCAAACACTCTCAATCTCAGTTAAAGGTCCAAGCTCGAACTTCGACTGACCTTCTATACAGGGCCTTCTAGTTGTACATTTGTATATCTTCAGGAAGCAATGATGTGGAGTGCATAGCGCACTTGTGTAAGCTTTCTTCACCATGAGCGCTTTCGCA
>UZAF01019203.1:5986-25993 GCA_900617895.1 Haemonchus placei
CCTACACTAATGATCTTCCCAATCACAGCTTCAAGGTGGTGTAACCGACGCTACTACATACAATTTCGGCGGGAAGGTTTTCAAATGCCATCGCCTACAACGTAGCCATATCGAGGATTCACTTAAAGTAAGCCTGACTTCAGTCGATCACTTCGAGACCGAGGTTTGAAAAGCAAATGAGAGTGCTTTCAGGAAAATGGAATGGCCATTACCTCCGTAGATGGGTACAAATTCATCACTCATGATGACATCTTTCTCTTGATTTCGAAGAAAGTTAGATAAAATTTATTCGAACCTTATTTTACACGAACTATAAAACCAACATAAATTACACATAAAGTCATTCAACCTGTATTAAAACAACAACAAACACCAACAATATACTATCGTCATCGACGATCCTTTTTCCGTTTCTTTGACTCCCTGTAAAAATGAGATTGGATGAATGCAGAAAAACCGGACAGATGTCAAACGTACCTATCTCTACTGCGGGAATCACTTGAGTGTCTTCGTCTTTTCTTCTCCTTTTCCCTGCTACGGCTACGGGATCTACTGAAAATGTAAGTAATAAACAACCGGGTGATTCTCCATAACAATGTCCGGTTGCCATACACAACCAGCAGCAATGACTTTTGCAGAGAGTAATCTGCTTACGAACACACGCTTAAAGTCCCAAAGCATTTTTTTTCAAAACTTAGGAATGGGGAGAAAAGTTTCTTACCTCCGTGATTTCCTATGCTTGTGCTTTTTGGACTTTTCCTTTTTATCTTTCTTTTCTTTCTTCCGTTTACCCCGCATATCATCACGATCCTTTTCGGCCTCATCGTCACTGAGACGAGCGGGAAGATTTGATTTTCTTTCAGACTTTTTTGATTCGGCCCTTCCGAGAAGTGCACCGATGCGACTGAAAGTCAGAATGTGAATTTCGACTAAAAGATCCGCAAAAAAGCTTACCTGTTGATTAGTTTGTCCACCATTTCGAGTGAACTCTTCTTCTTTTTCGCATCCTCCTCCGCCAGTTGCTGAAGAATACAAAAAATAAGGGACAGAACTATTGTGGAACTTAGCCGACTTACCCTCTCAAGTTCCGCTTTTTGAGCCTCGAGTTCTCGAATCCTAGCTTCTTCTTGTTCCCGGAGTTTCTTGACTCGCTTCTCATTCAGTAGTCGTTCCATAAAAATGCGAGCCTAAAAAGGTCGGATGAAAAAAAGAAAAAGAATTTAGAAAAAATTGAGCATCCATGCAACCTACTTTCTCTTTCCTATCCAATTGTGTGTTGCTAAGAATGTTCGGTGGAACTGGAGGAGGTAGAATCTTAAACCAAAAAGAACATCATCCAACTGCCGCAAATGGAATGCCATTAATAGAAACATACGTGAGGACTTGCTACAACAGGCTGTGCTACTGTAAGAGGTGACAAAGTACGGGCGTCAACAAGCACAGCGCTGGAAGAATCCTCTGCTATCGCTGTCCTGGAAAATGAAAAATGAGAAAATGGCATTTCAGAGAGTAGTAGAAAAGAAAGGCAGCTGGAGCACATTAACAGAATTTAAAAAAAAAAACTGTTTAGACAGCTAAAAACACTCACCCTGTTAACGAGCATGGAACTTCTTCCCTTATTGGCGCTAGTGTAAAAGATACTGGGACGGAAGGAAAAGGCCTTGTGGGTTGTACTACAACGCTGCTCGCTGCACCAGCGCTACTCATAACTCCCTCTTCCACCACTGGCTGTACAACTGAAGCAGATGGAAGGAGGGCTGGTGAAGAGCTCACTTTGGGAACCTGAACAGTGGTCAGATTGATTTCTCACAATGGTGCAGAGATTAACGAGGAGAAGCTTCGAACTTACATGGAATGGATCGGACAATCCTATCGCTGCTACCGGATCAACAATTCCAACCGGTTGAGTGGTTGCAACACGAAAACTATCTTGAAGTCTTCGCCTTTGCTTCCTATTCAACAAAGGAGCAGTGGGATCTGGAATAGAAATGAATTAGATCCGTCAAAAAGAAGCGCAATGCCAAATGCTGGTCGCTACGTGAAAATCGCCGCTGGACCTTCATATTCTACATATTTTACAAAAACAACAAACGCCTTGTTGATAGAAAAAACAATTTTTTGTAAGAGCACAGATCGCAAAAGGAGTCAACGGATGCAAACGAACTAAATAAGTTTTTATCGAATGTACCTTGCGGTAATGGTGAAGAAGTCGAGGGTTCACAAGCATCGTCCACAACAACATTAAGACCTGATTCATCCACAGCTGAAGTAGCTCCACCTTCTGCTTCAACCACATCAGCCTGCAAATGAATTAAATCGTTCTACCGCATCATGTTAACGCGGAAAGAAGACGTACCATCGGAGCTGGTTCTTCCGCTTTTTCTGCAGCTCTTTTTGCGCGCTCCCACTGAACCAAACGAACTTGGTGTTGGTAATAAGAGAAATGGGGGCTATGTGGATGCATGAACGTCAACTGCAGATCAACACGTTCTGAAGCAACATGTATCACCTCGAAGGATTCCGCAGCGAGCAGCTCGAGTGTCTTACCTCTCAGCTCTAGTTCAGCTTCAGCACCATGGCGAGCAACAAACTCCGCATAGCTAGAAATGACCGGCTGAAGATCTGGAGGAGGAGGAACCATCGGTTGGGGGCTTGAGAAGGGACAAGGTGTTCCATAGAAGGACAACCACCACGCTTGATACTCTTCATCTGGTGGTGGAGGGGCAGAACTGAAACATTTACCATTACTCCTCATCAGTTGACCCGAAAGGCTTCTGAGAGTGTTCTATTAAAAAGGAAAGTACATACGCCGCAAGATGTTTCTCAATTTCTATCTTCTCCAACTTCCTCTTCTCAGCCTCTTCACGCTCAACAGATACCTGACTCAGACTCTTGAACAACGACGCATAGATGTCGTTACTCTGAAAATGAAAATTTTGAAAATACTCAAGTAAATCATATAAGGATAGACTGAAGATTAAGTCGAACCTTGCTCATATCGTAATCATGACGATGCGCGGTGACACGTGGAGGGGATGGAGAAGAAGGCCGGCGTCTCGGACCAGCTGCATTTTCTGTGCCGTCTATAACGTCAGGGCTTCGAGCACCTTTACGTGCTCCAGCTAACAGAGATGGATGGAGCTCATAATCCGAATCAGAATCGCTATCGCTTTCGTGCTCTGCAATGTAATATGTGAATTACAGGTAAGAATAAGTACAGACTCAACTTAGCTTTGAATTTTTTAGAGAATACGTATTCACCTAGACTTATAGTAAGACAACCTCTCAATATAGTGACGATTATGGTTCTCCGCGAATTGACTTGTGAAAAAAGTTCCAGATTTAACTCACGAGAAGCCAATGCCGTGAGGGCGTTCGGTTTCTTTTCCTTGTTGCTATTGACAGTTCCACCAGGTGAGGCACTTCCAGCTCGATCCCCTAGTGCTCCACGCTTCGTATGTTTGGTCAGGGAAGGGGTGTACTTCTTTTCACGTATCAACTTCGACAAATACTTGTAGTAAGGATGCAGCGAATTATCGAATTCCAGAAATCCAAACTGAAAAGAAAATCAGATTGAAGCGAGGAAATTATAGTCGATAGCCGTACGCACGAGACCTCTCCCACATACACCACCTAGAAGATTGTGTTCGTTATGGTCAAAACTAACCTGCTCTGTATTATTACGTTGCTTAGCCTTAATAACAATCTCCATCTGCGGCCCTTTCGTCACTACGAATAAAGCAGTTCTTTCAATAATATGATTTTGTTTCTGGTTGTCAGGCTGCAAATAACACTTTGAGCCTTCAAAGAAAAAGTTAGAGCTTGTTGGTGAAGTATAAAGCCACTTACAACAACGAGCCCTACTGGCAGTTTGATGCCTGGAGGAGGCACGAAAGGTTCCGTTTCACTGTCACTGTCATCGCTTCCCGCTGCATCTCCCGATTCACCGTTCGTGTTTCTTTCACCGGTGCCATAGTCAAAACCAATTTCAGCCTTCTTAGGACGAGTATCCTCTTCCTCTGAAACATAAAGTTTTCAAGCTACGAATACTCTTTTTACTACCACTATACTCATTGGCAGAGCCAAAAAGGCTGATGACATAATGAAGGGCAGATCATCCACCAAAACTTGTATTGTACGATGAGGTTTTCCCGTTCCTTTGGAAAAAGGGAAAAGGGAAAGGGAAAACTAGCTTGGTCCTAATACGAATATGCTATCGCGTCAAGTACAGCACTTCAACTCGTAAGCCTCGAGAACTGGATAACCCGTTACTCACAGACAAGCCTACTTCCATAGAGGAACCAGTCGATAAGTTTTTGCGCAAGCATGTTTTAATGTCATTATGGCATGGTTTCCAATGCTGTAAATTTATCGCTGGCTCATAAATCTTCCCACTCATTTTCAGAGACCCTTTATCGACATCATCTATGAAACGGCCTATTCTCACGTTGATAGTTACAGGAGGAAGAATCCAAGCAAAATTTCTACTTACGACTTTGTTGAGCTTCTGCAGTTAAATCGCGATAACGTTCCTCATCGCACATTTCCTCCTCCAGGTCTTCAGTGGGACAAGATTCCTCATCAGCAGCAGACGACCCGTCATCGTAACCAGCGGGAAGCAACAAGCGACAATCGTACCTGAAGCGTTACAAAAATTAGGCTGAGAAGGAAATCAATCAACACATTTGCATTGAATATTAATATATTTCACAGAAAAATTTGAAATCTTCCGCTTGACTGCTTGAGTCGAACTTACGCGGGGCGTCAACGCCTCCTTACCATTGCTGCCTGAGCGTTGCGCGGTCGTCCAGACCTAAAACAAATGGATAAGCATGCGAATACTACAGCTGAAGAGCAAAACAAACTAAAGGGAGCTGGATTGATTCATTACACTAATCGGCGACGTTGTGAAGGAAAAGACGGAAAAAAGCCAAAAAGAAATATCTGAAAATAGAGCAAACCACAGGCGCATACGCTGGAGTCAATTGTAATTTAACCCATGAAAATGTGAGGCACTTGACGGGCTGCTTAATCCGCATATCCTAACTATTTTCATGGACAAAACATTTCGCATCGTTTCGTTTACGACATCTTTGGCGTTGATCACTTACAAATACGGTTAGAATTTAGTATATGAGTGCAAATCACGAAGAGGGAAGTTGAATAGTTTGATACATACCTGCTAAACTATGTGGTGCCAGCATACGCCATTTTCCAACCTAAAAGCCTGAAACGGAGCTCCAAGGTTTGTCGTAGGAGTAGCGCATGCGCCTCCTATCAGTACACACCTATCGATGCGTAATGACGGATCGTTTGGCGAAGTGATCAGATGTCGCTCCTCGGCAATAAAGTCCGAACGCTCGTCAGCAGGGTAGATTCGTGACGTGTATCCGAACACCAGCAGGTCTTCATCCTATAAATTTAAACAGTCACAATGAAACAACAAGACCTGAAAGTACATAGGGAAGGCTGCTGAGTTCTGCGCAGGTGTGAAGAACCCAGAAAAGTCCCAAGGAAGAATCTTAGTATTTCCTAAGACCCTTAGTGACTGCCTATTTGCATGAAGTCGCAGAAAAGCGGAGTTTCGAAGTTTCGTAGGTACGAAAAAATCGTGATTTGCACATTCTTTCTTCAGTTTGGGAAGATTTAGGAGTTTACGAAGCACAACCTAAGTTTTTCCTCTGATAAACTTTTCGCTGCATCGCTAGGACGATTTGAATGGACGAGACATAGGTGCTCGATACACAAATGAATGGCCAATTTTGATGGATGGACCCTTAGGTTGCTACGAGTGGGAGGTGACCTTCATGGAGGACGATGTTAAATACACCAGAGTTTGGCTGAAGAGAAACTACTCCGAACAAATCTGAACGACTTACCGACGCCATTCTCTGTAGAAAGACACAACACCACTCGCTGTGTAAGTTAGCACTTCAAATAACCGACTTTTTGGGATAGTTCTGTAAAAATGCACGATTACGTAACAAATACTCGCACCTGTATACAATCAAACGAAAACAGGTCGGAGTTATTCACGGGAGGTAAAACAGACAACGAACAAACAAAAACAGCTAACTTTAGAGTGTGATAAGATTGCCACCTAAAAAAGAGCATAGTTACTGTAGAGTCTTCCGTTCCCAATTACATACTACCGAAATCGCTGAAACAACCGAGAAATTGTTTGTAAGAAGTACGGGAGACTATGGTGAATGATCAAGTCCGTCCAAGAAAAAAGAAACGACCCATAGGAGCGTTTCGCACAGTGACGACGCACAACCGAGAGTAAAATTCGATGAGACCACCCGCATCGAGTGATCCGTGAAGCGAGCGGTCGCGTCGCGCCCAGGCTTCGACGCTTCGATAGGCGCTTGAACGGATGGTGTTTTCCGAAGTAAAGGGGGAGCAAAGGAGCATAGGGACCACACAGCTGTGGAAGCAAGGTATGTGGGCTACCAACAATTTATAAAACCACCTCCACAGCCCCTTGTTTACCCGAATGTTTGAACGCGTAAAAGTTGCAGAGGTCGCAATAACAGATATGGTCATTTACCGTTTCACTTCCGCCCGCTTATTTCATCAACGGTAACCAAGAAGGCGTGATTTTGCTCGCAAAAAGCGTGCTGATGTTTAATTGCTATCAGCAGGCTGTTCCAAAATCAATGATAACGATCACATGGTATGGATGAAGAAGGAAAGTAAGTCCGATTTTGTTTTAGACAGCAGAAACCTCGAGGTTTGGCACACATCGTACCTCACAGTTCCAGGCAATACACTATTGACCAGACCAGGAATACTTCCACTTCAACTTTGACACCAAAGCCTCACCAAAGCAATCCATTGGCATCAATCGGTCTCACGAAGAGCCAATGAACAAAAACCAAGATTGCACCCAGGTAAGTTAGTTTATATAGGTGCTTCTGTTCAAAATGTATTGTCTATGGTTATTGCTGTGTAGTTTCCCGTCATAAATCTTTTGAATATGACATAGAAGACACTCTGGGCTGCGAGGGGTGTAAGGTTACGTCAGGGGATGTAAGGTATGCTCCTCCGAACAGGGGAGGGTCCCCTTCCCGGTAAGGTGTGCTCTCGGGGAGAGCAGAGAGATAGATGCTTTCGGGTAGAGCAGAGAGAGCCGAATCGGGGCGTCCCGGCCCGGAAAACGAGAGCATACCTTGTGGCCCCAGAAAGCGAAATTTCCATGCATCATGAGCGGCGCAAGGGTCACGAGAGATGGGACACTCGTAATTTTCCGCTCGTGACTAGCTAGAAACGCCCGATCCGCGTTGTGTTTAGATTCGGCAGCGGCATGGGAAGCACAGAGATGAACGTTTTAACAGCGCTTTAAATGCAATCTGAGGCAACGAATCAATATTTATTAAAACTTAGACTTCACTAAAGTTTTTCCATCTGAGAAAATAACGATAATAGACCATAGGAAAAACGACTACATAACCAGATCAATAAATAGACCATAGGAAAAACGACTACATAACCAGATCAATAAACACTAAGATGTTCTGGCTACACGTGGACCAACCATGTGCTTGGTATATGTGACATGTGCAGTAAGAGCCCTTTTGTCCTAAACAAACAATAACGTTATGAGGTGTAAAAACAGTGAGCGTGTCAAATGTTACGACCTTGAAAGGGCGACCACATTCTGTGCATAGGCAATGCATATCTTCAGCTCCCAAATGCAGCTTTTTATGTTTCATCAAGGTGATACGATTTTTGAGCGGTTTGTAGCACACATCGCATTGCACCTCCCCTTCAGAATGAATCTGAAATAGTATTTGATGATGAAGTAACTATGAGTGAAAATTTCAGTATGTAGTATGAGTATGAAAGTAAAAATTATGAGTAAAGTAAGAGTAGTAAGAAGGGAAGGAAGGACGAGAGAGAGCGGGGTCGTAGTAGCGGTACCATTTTTGCCAACTGAGCAAAAAAGCGAAATAAAACAATCAAAATATTGTCTAGATTCAAACAAAACCATCCGCACCTTTACATTGTGCAGGTATAATCCTTTAGAAGAAGTGAAATCGATGCGACAGAGATAGCAAAAAGTATTCTTGTAATCATTCTCAAGAGCAACTGCAGAGGAGCTATCAATCTGAAAGTTTATTTTTTCTAACAAGTGGGTGAGAAAACTTTACAAAGGGGCAGATGAAAGCAACATTTGCCCATATTCACTTCACGACCTTCGGCCATGCGCTGCAAGAGCGAATTTTTTATTTTGTTCGAAGCAGAGTGTTTTTTCAATTCGGCTTTTGATGTGCTGGGGCGATCTTCAGTAGAAAGAAGCGAAATGGCGTCGACTTCCTGAAAAGACCAATCCACATGCCTTGCGAAGGCATGCTCTGATGCGGTCAAAAAAGGAGCAAGAGTAGCTGCTCACAGAAGAGAAAACTTGCTAAAATTAGAAACGTTAAAAATATTTGCTGTTATCCAAGAGCGTTAAAGCTATCGTAAACCATGACCCGTCTCTTCGTAAAATCTTGGGTAGATGAAATCCCTCATTGGACTGGACTTTTTTAACCCGCAGGTCGCACTTCACCTTAGTGTTCAATGCAACATTTTCTGGGGCATGAACATTTCCTTTAGCGAACTATCGTATGCCAGCGTTTCGCGAAACAGCAAAGAGAGAACGGATGCGTCAGATGTGGCCGTCACATTTCAACAGTATCTGATAATCGACGCTCCGTTGCAACCCTTCCGTTTAGTGTATGCTGTAATGTCTTGGGGACTAGTTCCTAGAGTAGTGACTCGGCTGCGGCTTGTAGCCCGACTTCGATGTAGATGAAGGTGGGCCACGGCGGCCATCAAACAGTACGATATCGTAAGCTATGCGCGCGCATCCTTTTGCACCATCGCTTCAAGACTGTCACCTTTCTGAGACATCTGTCACAAATGAAGGGATCTGTTACCTAAAAAAACGAAAAAAAAAACGAATACGTTCCGTAGTAAATACTGATCTTTTGGTAACCATAGTAAGTACCACATGTTGAAGAAACGGGTGGTAAACAATGTCTTCAACGCCTTGGGTTTTTTATTTAAAAAGAGTGTCTCAGCATAACTTCTTTCACTGTCGAATGAAATCATGCCAGAAGATCACGCAGAAATTTTTCCTAGCGACATGAAACCTATAGAAGTGGCCCCTGAAAGGTTTAGTTCGAACAAATAGTTAGTTTACCACACATGTGGGTTCCACTCGTATTAGTGTTTCTGAGAATTTCTTACATTCCACTGGTTCTCCTAAAACTCGAAATAAATACTGAAAAGTTCGAAAGAGATGGGAATTGAACTCTCGCAGCTGCTCTCAAACTGCAAACTATCTCTTGGACATGTAGACTAAAGACTTCAAGGCTATTCAATTATAGAATAAAATTTTCACTTTTTGACTGGCATTAGTAGCTTGGGTTTTGCGCTTGTAAATATCAATTTAATAAGTTTAATAACTACATGCTTCAATAGATAGAATATAGAGGATTGAAGTCATTTCCAGCTGTTGGGCTATAAGCATTGGTGATTTGGTAAATGATTGGTTTATAATCTGAAACAGCTCCCAGAAATACGTAACCTATAACCACTAGTGAGTACTCCTACTTCCAAGTTTATTTTTTTTATGTGTTCGTGTTCTGCATAAATGAAAAAATAGGTAACTTTGTGTGTATGTTGTTATGTATGCCTTCTGTATATTAGCCCAAAAATGTCCTGTAGGATTCCACGTTGACATCGATTGATGTCGATAACAGTTTAGCAGTCAATACTGTTTGGTAAAGTCAAAACCAGAGTATCGTCGTATCTGACCTGTTAGTGAAAGCAAAACATCAGCTGTTAACGTTGCGCATGTACCTACTACTTAGTGTTAGTCCACCTTCACTCTGCTGCCCCCTGCCCTAGCGTAGCGGTCGGTTGTGATTTGTTTCGTATGAATTCAGGGTTCTCACGATTGCACGAATTAGCCTTCGGTTCATCCTATGACTTCGGCTTTTGTCGCCCCTTTGTACATCCAAAGAACTGCTCACTCCCGACATTTCAATGAGATATGCCGGCTGATGTCAGCAAGCGCAGGGTGCACCCTTGAACCATCATCATGACTTTTGAAATCTAACCATTCAATTCCCTTTCAAGATTAATTGCAGCATGATCCGATTCTTGGTGAATTTCATTGTTTACGTCGTCGTGACTCTGAAATTGTATCGAAATTCCTATGATTCTAAAAAGTGGTGAAATAAATTAGCAGAAACGGGATTTATCCTAAGGGGAGGGGCACGCAAACTCACAATGTTATTTTGATCCGACGTTACTCCATGAATTGAAGCAAGCTGCTGCTCCATCTCCAACATAGCATCCAAGTCATCCTTTTCCACAAATGTTGACATCGAGTGGTTGCGACCCTCTTTTAAATTTGTTCTCTTCATATAAAATCAACGGTAAAGCGAATTTTTGAAACTTATGCTGAGGGAATAAGAGCAGCAATTAATTTTGCCAGGGAAAGAAAAGTTTTTGAGTTTTATTTTACCATTGTCGTAACGGCAAGTAGAGTAGGATGGCTGACGAGTAGCTGGTACCAGGGAAGACGGCTCCTGTAGAAAGAAAGAATCACGCTGTTGCGCAGTGCTAATTAATTGATATACCTGTTTGGCTACAGTTGCACGAGTAGATGACACTGGGTTGGAACGCTCCTGAATTTCAAAAGAAAATCGTTGTGTAAGGGTTTAAGGTAGATATTATTGAAGTACCTGTATAAATACGGGTCTAGGAGGCGATGATGAAGAAGGCGGCTCCTGCATAGAGAACTATATACAAGGTGTTTTCTAATGTAAAGATATTTAAAACACCTGTTTGATTACAAATTCAGGCCTTGGCGTCACTGTAGAAGGTGGCTCCTAAATTTCAATTAGGAAATTTATGCACTCTGTTCAACAACAGGAAAAACCAGCCAAAACGTTTGTTTTTGTTCACAAGCCAAAAGGTCATAAAGAAATTAGTTGAAACATAAAAAGATCAATGGAGCCGAAAAATGCATCCCCAGTTAGGGTTGGAAAATAATCAAGTATCGAACAATCATATCCTGCAACTGACGATCTTTCCCCATTACTTCACGAGAGACCCACGCGAACAAGTACCATCTCCTCAAATTAACTGACATTCACGGAGCCGTTTTTACTTACAACTTCTGATGGCTATCACCGATGACCGATTCTGTGACCGATTCTATTCTATGAGATGTGAAGGACGACAGGATGAAGTTGTCGAGAAAAGGAGAGCTCTTGTGTATAAAAGAAACGAGCATCAAACTCTTTTCAGAACAGTATTGGTTCAGTGGCGATACGCAATCAGAAGTGGTCAGCCGTCTGTCTGAGAATGAGTGGGAGCGCTCAGGAACAATGAGCCAAAAGATATGATCAATTTGGGATATACATATGATTAAAATACGAGTCAAATCCCATACGACAACATGGACCGCTAAAAGCGAGTGTGAGCTAATTGAGTTACTTTCTTGAATATTGTAGCATTCGAGGCCCTTTGACAAAATGGACACAAGTCCAAAAACGATTTTTAAAGTGATGAATATCAAAAGTATTACTGAGGTACCTGCTTGAACAAGTGTTCTGGTGCAGTCTGTACTGGAGAAGACGGCTCCTACAGTAAAAGAAGAAGATCAATGTTTTTCTCTCTTGTTGAAGAAAATATAAAGGCAGACACCTGTTTGATTACACGCCCAGCAGAAGATGATGGCGGCTTCTGAAATTTACAAGGAAGGTAATATGGAAAGCTAGTTTGTGCCAGTGCAACCTTACCTGTATGAACACCGGCTCAGGATTGGACGGCACAGGAGAAGGTGATTCCTGAAATTCAGGAAAAAACTGATACGTGAGGTAGTTGTAGTGGAGAAATAATTTACTTTCTAAATTGTTATTAAGGCCTGTTAGAACACAGATCCACAAAGAGATGGCATTGGAAGCTGTTTAGACTTGAAAGAAGAATCATTCTACAGTATCTGCAGAGGTAAATGCACAATTACCTGTTTGAATAAAGGTTCAGGATCGGACTTCACTGGAGAAGGCGTTTCCTAGAAGCAGAAAAAGAATAGTCCCGTAATAGTGCCCCATGCAATTATAAAGGCACCTGTTTGAATAGATGTAGGGGAGCGGTTGGCGTTGACTGAGGCGTCTTCTGAAGTTTAAAAGAAAAACTGATCAGTATGTAATGCTTGCCGACGTAATATTAAGGTACCTGTATGGGTACTCGTTTAAGAGGCGATGACATTGGAGAAAGAGGCTCCTGAGATTCAGAAGGAAGGTGAATATGGAGTACATATTGTAGTAAAGTACATAGTACCTCTTTAATCACACGCCCAAAAGCAGACGACGTTGAGGAGGGCGATTTCTGAATTGAAGAAATGAATGCAATATGTAGTAATTGGTGACATAAATATGATGTACCTTCTTGACTGCACGTGCAGGAGTAGATGAAAATGAAGAAATTGGCTCCTAGGTTTCGAAAGAAAAGTTAAAACATAATGTTCGCCAAGTATGAATGCCATGCCGTCAGCATGCAAATTATCATTTCTCCATCGAATTTTCGATTGATTCTTTTCGGTTTTCGACTGAGGGAGTGCAAAAATCGTTGGCTGAGTTTCATCAGAGGGTTGGGAACATTTTTCGCACATACTGATAATACGGTTATCGAATCTGAATCTATAGAGTAGCAAGACATTCGTTATATTATCGCTTTTTGAGTTATGCGAGCGATTTGACGTCCAAACTGAATCACATGAAACGAGAAACAGTGAAGTCATTCATATTCTGACGCCACGAACATACCTGTTTCAATAGAGGTCCAGGAGTAGATGACACTGGGGAAGGCTGCTTCTAAATCACAGAAGAAAATCAATATGTAGTGTTTACTTTAGTAATTATAAAGGTACCGATGTAAGTACAGCTCTAGGAGTTGATGACATTGGAGATGCTGGTTCCTAAGATTGAAAATGCATAAGATTATTACTCTCTTCAAAACTTGGTTGACGCGAAAGACTTTATATAACAATAGAAATGAATATTATCAAGAGTCACTGCTGCGACTGCGAAAGTTTTCAAACATTACTTCCTTTAGCGCTGTGGGGATTTCAACTGGCCGCCACACAGATGTCTGGAAGCTATGCAGCAATGGCCGAAAGGTTAGTTCCTTAGATCTGTCTTCTACGAGATTTGGCTAGGCTCTAGCGCTCGCCGCATTGTTTCTAGCATTAGGATCACTCGTTTTGAAACTGGAAGTGCCAAATTAGTATGCTGAGCTTGTTGTGGGCAGCTTTTGAAACTTGAGGAGGGGAAAGGAACATCCTAAGATCGCCCTTCACAAACTTTACAATGACTTCCATAGGCTAGGATGATGGCTACCCTGTTCGAGTTCCAAAAGAAATCATACCAAACTTGATCATGTATTCGAGTATTTCAGTACTTTTGCATCTAACTTTTTCAACGTACCTGTTTGATAACATATTCAATAGTAGGAGGCGTTGGGGATGACGGCTCCTAGGTTACGAAAGAGATTCATTATGTTACTGACTGGCATAGCACATAGCACAGTACCGTTTTAATCACTCGTGCTGGAGTTCGCGTCCAATCTTCCCCTGCGACGATGGGTCCTTCATCATCAGAGTTTCCAAAATCAAGCACTCCCTCACCGTCCTCAGAATATGAATCCAATTCATAGAACAGTGGTGGTCCCCAATCTTGAACAGAATTTATGTTAAGGATTCTATTAGGCCTTTTGAGAAATTCAGGTCCTATCACGAATTCAAGAACTTTCAATCCCTAACATCATCGAAGCATTGTTGCACAGGAGTTTTGGATAGTGTGAGTCTCCACATTTTTCAGCGTCGTAAGGCAGTTCTGACGATCATACTCGGCGAATCGCTTGTCGCTGTCTATGAACAAAGTAGCGCTAGCCCCGGCTATGTTAGAATGATGCTGACTATTCTATACCTGCAGAATTATCTCTCTGTAATGTTCCGAACGCGCTAAATAAATAATATTAATATAAATAGTGACTTTGAGCGATTCAATGACATCCTTTTGTTCAGAATCTGACCCATACCCAGGAAAACACTTTCAATCTGTGAACCAATTGGTCTGGAGCATTGCCTTTTGAAGAACTTAATCATTTTTTGAACTTACTTTCATTTGGTTATCTTCTACTCCGGAATAGTGAATGATAGTGGAGTGTTTACCGTAATTGTTAGGATCATATTGTTGCATAGAGTCGTCCAAAGTGCCGAAATCTCCTACAAATTTGTCATATCTTGGATAAGGTAAGCCATAATCTTGATCAGTGTACGGATCCTCTTCCTTCACTACGCCCATCTCGACGTCCACACTAAAAAGCTTCTTAAAGCTTAGGTAAAAGCAATTTAATGTTCAATAACCGCCAACTCGATGTAATCTTGTTGCATAGGCGGATTCTGAGTTTCAATAGCATTTCCACTTTTGCAACGTTTTCCTTTCGGTCCTTTCAGGCTACGATTTCTACGCTTCTGGCACCCTGATCTGAACAACAGCAAAAGAAATGTAATATATAACCTCACTAGGATGTAGAAAGACTGCTATGGGCCATGTCGTGTGTATGTCATCGAGGATGTTAGGAGGGGGAATTTACCGACATAGTCACCACGAGTGAAGGGGTGTGGAGAAACTGTGGGAGAAGTGAAACTAGCGCGAACCTGTGAAATCAATAGAGGGTCTCGGTTCAAGGGAACACCTCTAAGCGGAAGCACTGATGCATGTAATACTAGTTTTGGTGAGTGTTGGTGAGTGAATAGAAAGGAAACTACGATAGAAGAGTTACCTAAAGGCTTTTACGTCTGATGATACATCAAGGGAAAACACTTCACTGAGAGTGGCTTCGTTGGGTTTTCGAATTTACCTCCTTTGATGGCGAGCCTCACGTCTTTCAGCTTTTTGTTGTCGCCTTTTCTCCTTCAGATCACGTCTTTCATTCTCGATCCTCTTTCGCCAAGACTTCAGAAGGTGATCCAGTGACGGTGCGTGTGCCATCAGAATTGCAGTGCGACCGTCGTTGTCGATCGGTATATCCTTAAACACAGTCACTGACGTAGTTAAGGACTAATGAAAGAGTACAAAGGGCAGTAGTAACTGGAAGTAATCTGGTTAAGGGAGTATTACGCCTTTCTACAGCTCCATGCTCAAAATGAGCTGCGCTGTGTGCAGAGCTTAGGCTGTTTAGGGAGTACTTCAAGGGATCCGCCGTACCATCGTTCCATAGAGGAGCCAGTATGTGAAGTTTACCTTCAAACAAGTTCGGTCCCGAATATGATCCGGAATTGATGCTTTCAGAGTTAACGACGTGCTGACCGACCGGCCGGCCGACGGCGTTGTTGGCCATATGTTGACGACCCAGGACAGATTGGTTCGATGCCGCTACAGCTCACGCGGTCCTTAACGCAATCTGTCCTGCACTGCCAACATGTGGCCAGCGCCGCCGGTCGATGGAACTCTAGAGGCACCCCATGATATAAAGGTTGGATTGTACTGGAGATCTATACGCCTACATTCTCAAGCAATAAACTGCCCTATACCCTCACAACTGCATCCACATCACCAGCTCCTTGCTTGAGTAAGCATTTTGAAATTGGTACATTTGCGCTCACTGCACAAGTCACAGCCATTGAAGCCACTGTTACCACCTTGCCTGGTTACACGTCGACCCCCCCCCCCCCCCCCCCTTTTCAATCTGAAAAGGAACTCAGAAGGAACACACAGGAAGGCAGTTCCTACCTGACCATGTTGGAAGAGCGGCAGGACTATCCAGTCGTCCAAATCATGCTCTTTTGGCATTATTCTGGAAAGGTAACGCACGGAGAGATTCTTCACATGTTTGCGGACGTCAAGAGACTGCGCGTAACACATCTGAAAAGCAACAATTACTTAAATGACAACTAGTTGTATGGTAAGCAAGTCATACCATGAACAAACCAAGATGAGACGGAGCAGTGAAGTGAATTCGTCACTATCGAAAATTCGGGTAGGAACTTGGTTTTTACGGTGACACTGATTCTATCACAAACATATTTGACGCAAAGAAAGGAGGCATTGGTAAGGCGACGCAAGAAGACGGCTAGAGTATGTCGCGTCGCGGTCAGGCGTTCCAGGTGGGACCCACAGCTGGATTACTGTGTGAGCTACATTAGCTCGTAGTGATTGTGTAGATTCGCTCTTATGCAGTCAAAAAGCATGGTTTGCATTGGGAATTATTTCTTTCGAAGGGGAAAAGTATTGCGAATTGGTGGATAGGTTGCGGAAGACGGACTGCTCGCGAATCCCTTAGGTGAAGTGCATTGCCGTCNTCACCTCTCAACCATACTAGTTCGTATGGAATCATCTTGTAGTGGATGCTATCCCTAGATATCATTTTTATGTATCCAAATCAAATGCTCACCTTGGTCTCAGGATTGCTTGTTTCTAGTTGTCGAATGAAGGCGGCTCTATCCCGAGCTATCTGAAATTAATTATTTCAAAGTTCGTGCTACGTCACCGTTATTTTTAGGTCATTAAGAGATTATAATCATGGTAGTTTTGTGGGGATCTTGGCGAAAGGCACTCTCAAAATACTCATTCAGGACTGTTGGGCTACTTGGCAGCTGCTGATGCTCTATACAGTGACTAAGCTTAAAAAATGTATTCGTTGGCTTAGGTTTCGATTCGTTTGAACCGAAACAGTCCTTTCAGACAATGTTGGTGGCAGCCTCTCTTTTCATAGGCCTTTTCTGATGAATTATTGAGTAGACAGGCTGGAACGCTTGCATAACGAGAAGGTAAAATAACACAAAGACAATCCGACTCACCACTTCATCCATACCACCACCGTTGAATGGGGCGAAAGTGGTCGGAATGGGGAAGTCCACGTTTCTTTCAACTTGGACATGTTCATACAACTTTTTTACACGTTTGTATATGTTCGAAAATGTTGTAGCAGGATTTTCCATGGTAAAACTAGTGGGAAGTCACTTATAAGGAAGAGGACGCCTTTCGATCAAAGTTTCATCGAGGGGGGGGGGGGGGGGGGGGGGGAGGGGGACCATGTGCTTTAGGACCCCTCCTGTAATGTTTTGGTCTCGAAGGATAAAAACTGTGTCAATTAAAAACTGATTTGAGTGCGTGGCGCAATCCGCATCGGCTCTCCAGCGATGTTGACGATCGCCGTGTTCAAGTGCATTAGAAGTTGGTCGAAGCTGTCCTTACATTACTGCGGGTATTTTTAAATTTATTTATTTTTGTAGGAAATGTAGTAGTAGCGGACCCTTAGAATCGGATCTGCGTCTCTACCACTAAAGGCTAGAGCGCAAAGAAGTTAAGAAAGTCGATTTCACGGACCAATAGTGGTCTTGAACATATTTTTTTTATGGGCGATAGGATTTTTTGTCTGAAAAATGTTTTTCACTCTATCCAATTGCATATAGCCTTGTTTTCTGACTTCAGGTATCTATATTTCATTTATTGAACCTTATTTATCTATTTACTCGCTTTAGTCTTTTGCCGTATGCTATACTGATCTTGTAGTAGGCAGTGTGTCTTGGGTCAAAAGATAAGTCGTGTCATATTTCAAAAGATACCTATAACTAAAATAAAAATACCTATAACAGAAATTCTTCTAGAATTCGATGACTACTTGTAATACTCAATTCCCTAGAATTAACGAATACATGTACTTTTTGGGATGGGGTTCATGTGACATCCGAGACATCACATTTGATAAGCAATTTGTCCCCTTAGTCGGGTACGGTGCGAGCAACTAGCCCCAGAAGATTGATCAGGGAAGGGGATCGAACCGGAAGAACGCAGGGCTGTATGGTTGCCTATCTTTTGAATTCACTACAAACTGATGGTCAAATTTGTTGAGCATTTGCTCATCCAATACCGTAGTAGTGCAATGTACCTGAATGGATCGGCAATGAGTTTTTATGAATGAGTGCAATTTTATTACCCTAGAATACAGCATATTTTACAAGTAACAAGCACTATGTCAACAAATTTTTCTTCTGTCGTGTACCAGTACTATCAGAAGAATTGTCGCATTCAAGTTTTCTTCAGTTTTTTAGCTGAGGCGACCCAACCACCTGTATTACATCCACCACCTCCACCACATCCCTGATTGTTGCCGTATCGTGTTCTTGAACCTAAACAGTAGTTAAGATGAAATCGTCTGCTATGTGGGGCTGTGAAGGCAGAGTTTCCTCTCCTTAAAAGAAGGCAAACGTCATAGAAACGACGACATCGAAAAAAATTGATCAGTATTGACACTTTTTACATGGAAAACAGCCAATATGTTTGCATTTCATATAAAACCTCGAAGAATACAATAACAAGTTTGTTCTAGGGTTTTTCCTGCGACTACTGTCTATATGCTCAAGGGAGGCAGAATGCGAGCGGCAAGCGTGACCCTAGAGGGCCGGCCGGGCGTTCTCAAGTGGAACTCGCTACTATCACAGGTAAAAATAGCTTTTTCACAATGGGCCACTTACAAGTGGGTGGTAAGGTAATTTGTTGACACGTCCGAAGTGTGAGGAGATTTGCTTTATTATCGTCGATATGTACTATATGGGGCGCTGGAAAGCAGATCAAGCGCTATTTGCGGATGCTCGTAGGAAGATTGTAAAGACAACAGGTGGGGCTGGACGAGTTTTGCTTGTTCTCTTTTTGTGATCTAACGTACTCTACCGCACTCCTTCTCCTACATTGCTAAGCTTATACATAATTCCTTATATGTTAAGTCACATCGCATCTGTTAGTCTAGACGCAGGTCCCTTGTGCCTCGAAAACTCGTCCAATTCAGGCGGGGAGGGAGAAGTGGTGACCGCTTGTAACTTCTCTCTCTTTGGACTGTTCTTCAGTGGGAATGGTAGGAGCAATAAGGAGCCCTGAAGCCTTGAAA
This sequence comes from Haemonchus placei, assembly GCA_900617895.1. Classification (NCBI taxonomy): domain Eukaryota; kingdom Metazoa; phylum Nematoda; class Chromadorea; order Rhabditida; family Trichostrongylidae; genus Haemonchus; species Haemonchus placei. Next base: position 24,941 of record UZAF01019203.1, read on the forward strand.
AAGTAACCCTCTAACTGCAGAGCTTTGAAAAGTTCTTATCACTCCCAGTAAAGAGCCGATACCTTGAAAATATTAACTTGCCAAAAAAATATCTTCACTAAAATTTTCACTACTTTTTCAGTTTTTCAAGTACAATTAAAAATTGAGTCAAACTCGCGTGAAAATTTTTCTTCAAAGTCTATAATCATTCATCGAACAAAATTTTTAGCAGAAAATGAAATAATTTGAGAAAATTCCCACCGCACGCACCTGAAGTCCTCGACCTCGTGTTACCGTTGTTGATCGTTCCAGCTCCATTCGTGTTACTCATTCCATTCATTCCATTCATGGTGTTCATTCCGTTCAATCCGTTCACTCCATTCATGCCTGCCATACCGGCCAGACCATTCATCCCATACATTCCATATCCTCCATATCCCATTCCCATGGCATACGGATTAACGCCTGTGGGATCATCTGTACAAGGAATGGGAATCGAAAATTACAAATAGGTATTTATCACTTTGTGACCGGGCTTTCGTTATAAGCAAAGCTCAACTTACCGTATCCCATCATACCAAAGGGATATCCACCGCCATACATTCCTGTCATTCCTCCGCCAAATGGATTCATTCCATACTGGCCCATCATCATGTTGTATGGATACCCTGGAAAGGTGGCTTTCATCGTTTAAAGACATCAAACTCGAAATTATTGTAGAACTACTTACCTGTCATTCCGTACATACCGTAGCCCATATACTGTGCACCGACAACAGATACATAAAGTGTAAGCACTGTGAAAAGGGTCATCTTCAGTGAGTAAACCCTGTCGGCAGCATTACCTCTTTATATAGGTATCCTCTAGTGTCAACACTGCATCAATACAGAATGAATGAGCAACGCCCGACCTTCAAGAGCTCACGATCCACCCTACAGCGGCTGCGGGAGAGACCCTGCTGGACCCGTGGACAATACTCGTAGCCTTACCAGGGAGGGGTAGTCTTCTTATCTTGGAACTTTGAATTCACACCCAGATAAATAGATAGAGTTTCGAATGCTGTTTACGAAAATG